>JAYRBU010002397.1:9814219-9826786 GCA_036023795.1 Vulcanoctopus hydrothermalis
TGCATACATACAGAATGTTTTATTCTGTATATATATATCTGATATATGTTTGTGTGTGTATATTGACTTTATTGGAGGCATAGGGTATGGTGTTATTGAATGAGTAATTTTGCATTAAACACATTGGTTTGACGAGTTGTGGATAACGATATTCTTTTAAACCTGCTGTGATCTGCTGTATGTGTTTGTGTCTGTGTGTGTGTGTGCGCATATGTGTTTGTTAATTCTATATTGATATTGATTTTTGTTTCTTTCACCCATTTACTCTGTACAAATAACTATGTAATTTGGAATATTTTATATACAATGTGTGTGTATGTATATATTCTGTTTGTGTGTCTATAAATATTTGTGGATTTGTATTTTATCGTGCATTCTGATATATCATCATTACATATATATATGAATGTGTCTCTATCATAATCCTTGTTTTATACCATGCTGGCATGAGGTGAATGTATCTACCTATTTAACATCTCTCCACACATATCTACCCTAGATCAATTTTTTTTTGTGTAGTTGAATGTCTAGCAACTACTTCCCAATACTGCCTTGATCTACATATATGGCAGGTATCAATTGCCACAAACTTGGCATTTTCCATTCAGCTCCTATCACATGTCCATGTTAACTTATCTCTCTTAGATTCTTAAGTCAATGTCTTTAACACACTGGCTTTTCTCAGCCGAGTTTCATTTTTGGAAATTAAAATTAATATTATACATCCAGTAGATCATACCCAATTTGTCACTCAAATCATGGCCTATCATTACATTCACTGTTCATATTTCAATGGAATACTGTTGCTACACACACATACACCCTAGACTGAATCCAAAAGAAGGACATCCAACTGATTGGCAAAGATTCACTTACAAAACATTAAATCCTTTGGCTCACAGATGTGCAGACTTTTCTCTTTGCCGATTTTATTGCTACTCAATGGTTTCTGTTCCTCTAAACTACCTAGTTGCATACACCTAACACATCCATCTCTCCAACTCTTGCTAACCCTTCTGTTTCTTGTGCTGTCCCCAGGCACCACACTAACCTCTATTCCCAATCATTCCTTTACAAAGCATCAACCCTCTGTAATTCCCTCTGAGCCCATGTTTTTCATGCAGATATTAACTTAGATGGTCAAGCTGTATTGACCTCGCCAATCTGTGAGATCTTGCAAAGGTTGTAGGCACTGTCCCTTGCCCCTTAATATGCCATATAAAAATATATAGTTTGATTTTTAATCAGAGAATGAAACCCTTTGTTGTAAATATTGGTTAGCAGTTTCATAAACTTGTACTCTCCTCAACACCTAAACTGTCATAAACTGTAGGTGCTTGTACAACCAGTATTTAGCTCTGAACTCTGCTGCATTAGATGCCTGAGTCATAAAACTCTCACTCACTCTTTCTCTCTCTCTGTATTGGGTGTTGGTCTATTGCAGGAAAGTTTCCTAGAAACTACGAGGGCCTATTCTCCATCTAGATAATCTGAACTGTAAATCAGGTGCTGTGCCCAGAGACAACAAAAACACCTGCAGCATCCAGCACTACATTGAACTAGCCATTTTACCTCTTTTATCGACCCTGGAGGGATGAAGGGCAAAGTTGACCTTGGTGGGATTTGAACTCAAAAGAGCTAGAACAAATACCGCAATGCATTTTGTGCTCTAACAATTCTGCCAATTGAATGTTATTTTTTTAGTTTAACTTTAAACTGGTTTTGGCTACCTGGTTTTCTATTGATACTGTCTAAACACAGTATACTTGATAGAAGCAAATGCATCATTCAGCAAATTTGTAGTTTACCTATATTCTATAAAACCTAAACTTCAACTAAATTTCGTTTTCAAAGTCTGCAGCCTTGAAATTTGAAATTTAGAAGTTGACGTTGTTTAGCCCCAAAGTCACCTCTGATTGAGTAGACCTATGGTTAAAGGCATTCCAGCCATGGCTATGCTGTCTTTTTAGGGTGAATCTAGGACTACATAAGCTAATGTTTCCTTCTTATATTAAGGCAGTGGGGTGTGATTTGAGGGAGATTTGGCTGTTATTTGTAGCAGGTTGGACAACCACATAGTCTCCCTCATTGGCTCAGGTTCCTGTTGATTCTATTGCAGGAAAGACTGTACACAGTTTCTCGACCTACTAGAAATAGTAGCCAAATCTCCCTCAAATTACACCTTACCATCTTAAAAAAGGAAGGACACATTGGACAATGTAGTTATTATAGATGTACAAAAATACAGAATGGTCACAGCTGGAACACTTCATAATAGATATCTGCTTGATCAGGGTTACTCTGGGGCTTAATAACAAAAGAGAAAGTCAAAGCTGCTTGTAGTTATAACTTTCTTTTCCTCAGATTCTGTCGGGGGGGGGGGGGGGATGTTATTGTTCACATTGAGAACAGCAAAATATATATACATTATATCTGTAGATGTACTTGTATGCTTCTTCTATCTGGTCACTACTGACTTGTTGTTAGCTCATACTTAGTAGGTTAATCTCACAGGGTAATCTTTTCTTAACTAGAGAAGTCATTTAGAGGTTAGTATCATTTGACATTGTTTCAGTTTGTCCTTTTCATTCATCAAATTATATTTATTTATTAAAACTGAATAGATATGATTCTTCTCTCTTGATTCTCAAATATTTTTAGACTGATGAAGCTTGATTTTATCACTGTTTTACAATAAGTAGAAGATACACCTTACCTCTTTGGTGTATCATCTATTGCAGGTTTATTATTGCAGACTTCTTTCAGAAGATATGTACACTAGGCTGTGCATCACTTATCTCTTGCACCAGCAAGGGAGTCTCTATGTGCTTGCTCGACCTGCTAGGAGTAACAGCCAAATTTTTCGTAAGTCACACCCTACCACCTCAAAAAAAAGATATCTAAATCTACATTCGATAATGTATTAGATACATAATGCCTGACCCCCCCCCCCATCCAAAAATAAAAACAAACGGGATGGTCATGGATGGAACGCTTTTGATGAAAGCTCTGTTCAATCAGGGTTGATCAGGATCTAAATAGCAACAATCAGTTTGACACCACTCTCCTCTCTAGCCCCTTCCCTTTAGTTGATCTGGTGTTTAATTTATCACTTCCAGAAGAATAAGTGACTGAGTTGACCTAGGTGAGACTTGAACTTACCAAAGTGTTTGTTAGTTCTATAATTGCTACTAACTAGTAACTACTCTTCTGCTTCACTCATCTACCAACTTGACTACCACCAATGAATGTACTTATAATAAACAACACATACTTATGCTGAAATTATTTTGTATTTCTTGATATAATTCCCATTATGATTACTATGGTTGAAGAGATGATGACGATGATGATAATAGCTTTCATTATAGCTGCTGTCAAGCTGGTACTACATTATTGAAGATCATCATAGAATATAGTTTTAATGGTATAATAAAAGAAACTTTGTTTGGAAGGAATTTTTCTTTGCACTCAAACTTGATACCCAAATGTTCATAGAATAACACTGACTGATGTTTGTTTCTGTTTCACTCCTCAAACTTATCTCATTCGTTTGTTTACTTTTTCTTTTTTATCCAGAAGTTAGGGGTGGTAGCTGCAGTATGTACTTGACAAAGATATCTCTTGTCAAACATCCTTTCTATGATAAGTTGTGGAAGTTGAAGACTGCAAAAGGAATTCTGTTTCAGTAAAGAATATAAATATACATTTGCTTGCTTACATGAATAATAGTTTGTAAGACACTTTAATTGGTGTTTTTTTTCCTTTTTTCTTCTTCTTAAGGTTTTAACATTTCGACTTTTAGCATGTTGAGGCATACAGTAGATGAGAGATGAAGGTACTACATTGCTGACTCAAAGGCCACGGGTTCAATGCAGTGTACATCATTACATTATATTTTTTTTGACAGTCCACTACTCTAAAAGTAGATTCCACCCTTCTTCGCATGAGCAGTAGGTATATCAAAATTATATCAAAACACCAATTCAGCACAGTCAAATTTTTAAATTCTACCTTGTGATAAAGATTAGTGTTTTATCCAAGAGGAAGCTATCTCCTAGCCATTTTATGGTATAAAAATAGAAGTTCTTGTTCTGTTAGGTAACCCATGGTCTTGGGATGTTGAGATGTGAACCAGAATATTTTACAAGCTGGAAAGTAAAATTGCCTAAAAACGGTCTGCCAACCTATTACTCCTTCATAATCTGGTTGTGTCTTCCCTCTGTATTTTCTATTGTCTCTACAATGGCCTATCCTCTGAACATGCTAACTCTATACACTCCCAACTGAAGTGGATGCACACAGACCCTTCCCTGAACTCTATTCTTGTGGATCTCACCATGTCTAACTACTAAAATTCAAGTTTACACCAAAGATTAACTGCTCTAACTTTAATCTAGGAGAGTTTGAAAAGGCTGTGGGCACTATCTCTTCTCATGGCTCCTTATAAAATTTTGTTTTAATGTTTTACATCTATTTTTGTCCATACCAGCATGGGTTAAATGGTTTTCACAGATTTGAACATTTGCATGCTGTAGGAGAAAGCTTTTACAACTTAATGCTGTTCTTATGCTAACCACTCAACTCTAGAGTAGGAGAGGTGCCTGTTTGTCAGCCATGCAGACAGAGGCAAGCAGACTTTTGTACCTTGTCTTGGGTTTCAATATAAGCTTTGAAGTCTGTAGACCAGCAGCACCTCAATCTCCTAGCTGTTGTCACTATTATGAAAAAATGAAATAAAATATCAGTTGATGCCAGGAAAATTCAATATTTCTCTACTGTGGATTTCAGTTTAATGTTTTTATTTAATTTTCTCTGAATTAGAATTGTTAAAATTCTCTTCATTTCTGTTAAGTATTGTCATAAAATACTTAGGATGGTTGTGCCAAAATAAATATGAACAAAGCTATTAATAGCAGAAAATGTAGAAAAAATTAATTACATATACACTTCATTATAGCTGTTGTTCCCATGATAATATTCAGTCTATTAATTATTAATTATTCTTGCTAGTAATTAGAAAAATGTATGCCAAATTTTAATCTAATTGGGTGCAGAGAATGTAGCTTCAAATTAATACCTAATCTTGTAAGTATGAAGCTACCAAAGAAATGACTTATTATTTTTATTATTCAGGGCAGTGATAGAAATTATAGAGTATTAGACTAAAGGCCTTGTGGTATTTCTAATTATACCCCTTGATGTTCTGAGTTTAAATTCTACTTAGGCATCAACTTTGCCGTAAATTTTTTTTCCTGGGTTGATAAAATAAGTACCAGTAATCTACTGAGATTAATTTGGTCGATTGTACTCCTTTCCTACACATATGTGGCCTTGTGCGATTATTAGAAACAATTATTATTATTATTATAAGGACGGGTGGATTGTTGGAATCGGTAAGGCGTCGGACAAAATATATGCCTTGCAGTATTTGTTCTGGCTCTTTACATTCTGAGTTCAAATTCCGCCGAGGTCAACTTTGCCTTTCATCCTTCCGGGGTCGATAAACAAAGTACCAGTCATGTACTGGGTTGATTTAATCGACTTACCCTTCCCCTCAAATTTCTGGCCTTGTGCCTATGCTAGAAATAATTATTATTATTAAAGGGTGGTTGATTAGCAGAATTGATAGAATGTTGAACAAAATGCCTTGCAGTATTTCTTCTGTTCTGGCTTTTTACTTTGAGTTCGAATCCTGTCGAGGTCAATTTTGCCTTTCATCCTTTCGGGGTCGATAAAATATGTACCAGTCAAGTACTGGGATCAATTTAATCGACTTACCCATCCTCCCTAAATTTCTGGCCTTGTGCCACTGTAAAAAATGATTATCATTATTATTAACTGGTAGAGATGGCTTAAGTGCAGTAAGATGGTCTAGATCAGAGGTGGGCAATAATTTTCGTCTGCGGGCCACATCAGAACTTTTGGAAAATTTTGCGGGCCACACTGAACTTATATAGCCAAATTTGATAAAATATTCTTGGTATTGGCAGGTATTTTTATCATATATATAATTAAAATCACATAAAAGGAGTTCACAAATTGATATAACATACAAACAAATATATGTACGTGAATAAAGTGAGTACGAAATGCCATAGGCTACACTTCTCACATGTTACCACCTGAAAACTGAGCAGGCGGGAAGCAGGGCCACTTAGAAAATATGAAAAAATGTAGATATTTTAAAAACCCAAATTAGTTTTCAAAGTAAAGCTTCATCACTCACAATCCTTCATTTAATTTAAAAATAAGATAATTATAACATGCGATTTTTAAAAAAAATAATTAAAATACGAATCCCAAACGGGACATTATGAAATTAATAAAGGCAACCCTCCCGACAAGTCTAGACTTGGGTATTTCAATGCTCCAAAGTCCAAAACACTTTGATTTGATACGATCACTTACTATTTAATCTGACTATTGACCACATATGAATTGGAACGATAGAAATAAGAGTAATATTGAATTATTTTTTCATTCTATGAAGTTGTTGAAAGGGTATATCTTTGAATTTTAAAAACTTCTCGCATTCCACACAAATCCACCATGCGGGCCACATGTGGCCCAAGGGCTGCAGTTTGCCCACCCCTGGTCTAGATGCTTTTATGCTATCTTATTTTTTTCTCTTCTATTCTCAATTCAAATTTTGCTGGGGTTAATGATGTCTTTCTGCTCTTTGGGTTGTTAAAATAACCACCAATAATAATCTGGTCTAAAAATCAATAGACTGTCACTTTCTAACAAAATTAGCTTTGTGCCTTGTTGAAAGAAATCGTCATTGTTATCAGTGGCATGTATTGTACTGTGGGTATGGCAGTAAGTTCATAATGAAAAGTTTACAAACTGGTTTCAGTTCCTATTTACTAGAAATCCGAACAGTAAGGCACTGACTTGTTGTTATTGTTCATAATAATAATGGTAATAATTCCTAGATATTTGAGCTAGTGGATGTTGCAGATACAGTTGAGAGCTGTTAGACTAAATACGTTTACATTCATAGATCAAATGCCACTGGAGTTCATTTTACCTTTCTTATTTTCGGGGCTGATGTGTACCAGTCATGCAGCAGGCACAATTCAATCAACTATATTCTCTCCCCTACAAATGTTGGGTTCATGCCTATAGACAAACTCAAACTTTTGATCCATTGTAAAGCATCAAGTGCAGCTTTTTACTGTGTGCACCAACTCTGCTACTTCATCTTTTGAAAGATGACAAACGGGGTGATTATTTTCCTCTGAGTTGGAGAGGATGGCTTTTGATATAATCTTCACTTTAAAACTCTTTGATAAAAAAATTTTTTTTTTTTGTTAATTTTTAGGAATTTTTCATGTCTCTTTTCTCATAAACTTTATTCAATGAAGTTAATGAGCAATTAATATCTGAGAAAATTAAGAAGTCTTATTTTTGTATTTAAATATTTTCTTAATGAATTGTCAATTTCATTCCTTTTTTTTATATATTTTAAAATAAATTTTAGCAAAATTTCATGGAAGTACTAAATTTACATGACATTCAAATGAAGTGAGGTAGAGGTTGAATATTTTCATGGTAGTTCATCTTTCTCAAGATTGATGACATTTGAATGATCAATGAGGTTAAAAAGTGGGATTTAACTATTTGCTCTTTCAGCATATGAAACAATCTTTAAAGCTTTGCTAATACGGTCATCTTGATAATCTTGCAATGGGATCAATTTCGATAAATAGTTAGCTTAGTATTAGCAGTATTTCTAGTGACAGAAGAGAAGAGAAAATTTAACTTCTTCAACAAAGCAGTCCACGAATATTGATATAATGTTAATAGCAATTACTGAAATCATCATCATCATCATCATCTCCCTTATCACTTTAATGTCTTTTTTCTAAAAAGATTCTAGCTTGTCTCTTTTTCCTTATTTTCCATCTTTCTCTTCTCCCCACCTCTTCATCTCTTCACCTTTTTAGACTGCTGTTCTTAAATTCTGTGATAGTATTTACTTTACATGTGAGTTTTACAACCTCAAACCCTAAGCTCTAATTAACCTGTCAAAGGGATCTTGACCCGAGCTGTTATGTAATTTTTTTACATTTTCTTATTTTCATTTCTAGAAGGTGTAGATTTTGGCCATGTGAGATGAGATATAGTCAACCGAGGAACAAGATTACAAACCAAATATAATCATTGGATTAATTATGTGTTGTCATTTGTATGTTCTGTGAACCTCAGCTTGTAATGCTAAATATTTGCATATACATACAGTATTTTACTTTGGGGTTTCATGTTTGAGGATAGCATTTTATTGATCTTGATAATGATTCAGTTTTAAGTATTGCATGCTTGTTAAATGTTGTTTTGTTTTTTATTTATGGTTTGTGAGTTGCTTTACACGAAGTGTGACTTTGGTCCATTCTTTTGTGAGAAGATGCCATCTCTGGTCTTAGTTTTTAGTTAGTTTGGTGTCTTCTCACTGTCATTTTCATGCCAAGAGGCCAATACATTATCCATTGATCTGTTGCTTATTGATCATGAGTTTGGTTTTGTCTTGTAACAAAATATTACTATTTCCTGTATTCTCTGTGTAATGTTTATATTCCCAATAGTAAATTTAACTTGTGTTTTTTTTAATGTTTATCTCATTGACTAAACAGTTATTTCTCCTTCTATTAGAGGAATATAAACGGATTTGATTTAGACTACAAATCAAAGCTTGTTGGCTAACTTACAATAACTACAGTTTGTTGGCTAACTTACAATAACTACAGTTTGTTGTTAGCATTGAAAACTAGTATCCACTAATACTAATTATATATTATAGAAAGTCTAGCTATTTTGTGTATTCCACTTCCAGAAGCTTGTTATACATAATATTACCACACCTCTGTTGATGCGGAACGGTGACAGATATGGCCTAACATACCTGACTGAATTAAGGAAACCAGAAACACCAGCAGTTAAATGAAATGGTGTCGATGATGATGATGATAGAAAGAATAATAGTGACTTGATAGCCTTTATTTGATGTCAATATATAACTATTTTTATTGACAAAATCAATAAACTGTAAAATGGAAATAATATTGAAATAGATAGAAATTCAAGAAAACAAATCAAAACAAAATTGAACTCTGAAAAGGATTCTTTTATATATTCCTGTGGAGTTTAACAAACATTTTACTTACATTTGTATGAAACTTTTAGTACGTAGTTGTTTAACCCTTTCGATATCAAACGACCTGAAACCGCCCCAGTTTCTATGATAAAAAAAGCCACTTGTTTTAAAATGTTCATATTTAAATTTAAACCTTACATTATAATTTTATGTAAGAACTTTTTAAGTTATATTCCAAACACTCTTAATAATGAGAAAGTAAATTATTTTACCAAATACCTTAAAATTTTTGATTATTTTGAAAATAAACTGAAAATCATAGATATGCAGTAACAAAAGGGTTAAAATATAGTATAGGTCTAATATTAATTGCCTATTGGATATGGGAATAAGGTGGCAGGCTACTGACCATTCTGTAGTCTTATCTAGGTATGGGTCCCATTTAACAGTCAAGTGGTAAGTGGTATAAAGAAACTTGTTTATGTAGAAAGACTTGCTTCATCAATTCATATGAATTTATCAAACTTTGCTATCCCATATAAAGTGGGGCCTAACATAAATAATGAATGAGCCCCCAAAATATGTTTTAATTAAAATTACACTCGTAATAAAGAGAAACAACTCCCAAATCCAAATTAATTAAAAGTTGAATGGGGATGGGGCATGCAGTTACTTACCAGATCATTGAATGACTGACAGAATAAAGCTTCCCTCTGCCATTTTAGCATCTGGTAAATACAAATAAGACTAATCTATGCTGAGGAGGTTGAATAAGATTGAAACATGTTCAGAGTTGTTAACACACCTGCCAAAGATCAGATTCCTTCCCCACTGCATACCCCTATTCAATTTTTAATTAATTTTGATTTCAGAGTTGTAGTCCTTGCCTCTTGATAAAACTTATTAAAGCTAAGGATTTTGTTTTTCATTATGAATGTAATTTTAATTGATTGAAACACTTTTTGGCTCACTACATTAACCCTTTCATTACCATATTTCCAATGAAATACACTGCCTATGATTTTCAATTAATTTTGAAAATAATCAAGAATTTGGTGGAATTTAGTAAAGTAATTAACTTTCTCGTTATTCAGTTGGTGTTTGGAACATAACTTAAGAAAATGGTCTTAAATAAAATTATAAATGGAAGTTCAAATTTAACATGCACACTTTAAAAGGAATAGATTTTGTAATCATAGAACCATGGGTGTTTTCAGACGGGTTGGTATCAAAAGGGTTGATTATGTTACCCCCCCACCCACAACTTATGTTCTTCATGCAGGAGGCATCCCTGGAAAATATTCCCTTGTCTTTACTATCCCATATATGCTAGCATAGGAAATGGTTGTGATGGTATAGTCTCTAAAGAGTTAATTAGGTTGAGAATACATTGAACGTTCTTCATTTAAAGAGGCAAAAAAAGAAGAGAAAATTGTCGGTGATGTAATGCTGTGGGGTTGGTTAAATTGGCTGATAAAAATCTTTGAAAGGGTGCAATAGAAATGCTGTGGGATTTGATTTGATGCAGGGACAATGTGAATTTAAATTTGGTTAAACTGTGAAATTGGTTGTAAATGAAGTTTTCTTTGCTCCTGATGTTATCAGCAACAGACAGACATGTCTGATGTGGTGTGAACCATATGTTGAAATGGGATAACGTAAATGGCAGGGTTACGTGATGGAAATTAATTTGAATGGAGCTGGGTCACAGAACATGTGGAATAAGAAATGCTAGTTGTGCTGTTCTGACCTTAGAGGGGGCCAAGTAACCATCAACATTGTTATTGTTCTCATCATCTTCATCAGGCTTATCAACTTCATTTATCTTGTTCTCACAGCTCACCCCCGTTTGGTGATGCACCCTGCTGCCATTTTCAGAGTTGTATAGAGTTGTCTCTAATTGAAGGAGAGCTGTTTAGTGTATTTGGCAACACAGACATCATCAGACATCAATGTCACATGTGTATGTAGTGAGTCAATTGTTCCTTCTGATATCTCACACTTTTACCAGTATAGTTCTCAACTGTTGAAGGTTGCAAGGGAGAAACTAAGATGCCTTCACCTTAACGGAGTTGTCCTCATTTGCTACTGGGTGGTGGTCAACTTAGCTGCAGGAAGGTGAGAGCATTTGGGCCTCATTATCATCATCCCACCAACATTATCATCATCCCACCAACATTATTATCACTCCATCATTATTGTAACTTCCATCATCATGTATGCATAACTCCTAACTGTAGAAAAGTTTGAACTTGTGATGTAAGGATCAGTTATGTTGAATATGTTTTCCATGAAAAGTTACAGGAGATTGTAAAGCCTTAGCTGAGTGGTTGCTATTTAGCTCCAGGTTGGAGCTATGATTAAAGACATTCCAGCCATAATCATCTCATCTTTTTTTAGAAATAGTGTATCCTGTACTTCATTATTCAATGTGTCCCTTTTTTAAGACAGAGTGGGAATTGCAGGAGAATTGGTTGCTATTTCTAGCAACCTTATAGAGGTTGGCTTGTAGCTGAGAGCTTGTGAGATCTCTAGCTGTATTTTATGTTGTTGTTTTTTGTATTTGTATCAGTTATCATCTGTTCATATTTTGGTTTTGTATAACATACACAACTCTGAGGAAAATGGATGGCTGATCCATTTTCAAAATGATAAAATAATATTGCTTAACAAATATGCTTTATTAAAAAAAAAAACGTAAAAAAACTCTTAAAAAAGTAACTTTAACGAAGTGTACCTTATGTTGTCACACAGTCTGTGGACTATGCTGCTGAGCTTGTCGACTAATATAGTACTGCTACCATCAAGAATACTTGCCATTCTGCCTTGTCAAGTTACCATCTGAAATGTATTACCTTAACATGTACATACAATATGCACAAAGTTTCTTCATATATCTACACATGCGCACGCACGCACGCACGCACGCACGCACGGTGCAGAGTGTGCTGTTACATATATAGTGGTGAGATTATTATATGGTGATCGTGAAAGTGGTGCTATATAGTGGTGGTGTTATATGGTGGTGGTGTTATATGGTGAAAGTGGTGTTATATAGTGGTGGTGGTGGTGTTATATGGTGGTGGTGAAAGTGGTGCTATGTGGTGGTGGTGGTGGTGTTATATGGTGGTGGTGAAAGTGGTGTTATATAGTGGTGGTGGTGGTGTTATATGGTGGTGGTGAAAGTGGTGTTATATAGTGGTGGTGGTGGTGGTGTTATATGGTGGTGGTGAAAGTGGTGCTATGTGGTGGTGGTGGTGGTGTCAGACCTTTGTTTTCAGCGCTGGCCGAATAACTCTCCCCAATACACGCAGTTTGAGTATATTAACTCAAAGGCCAAATACCCGGGAAGTTTAACCAGACGCGGAAACCTGGTCACCAAATAAATGATTTAAAAAAACACCATCATTCTTCAGTTCATTTACTATAAATACTCTGCAGATTAACTCTTAACAGTACGTGCATCTAGT
>JAYRBU010002397.1:10054677-10065627 GCA_036023795.1 Vulcanoctopus hydrothermalis
TACCTCCCACCACAACTGCAAAACACCACCTGCAACACACCCTCACTGAGTCAGAAGAGTAGAGGAAGGGAGCAAAAATAATAAGTTGCCAACTAGGAATTACGAGTATTTAAACAAATTTGGGGTGACAAAACACCCCATGTGACTAACGAAGGGTTAAGAAGTTCTCTTCGCAACCACGTGGTTCCGGGTTCAGTCCCACTGCGTGGCACTTTGGGCAAGCATCTTCTACTATAACCTCGGGAGCCGACCAATGCCTTGTGAGTGGAATTGGTAGACAGAGACTGTAAGAAGCCTGTCGCATATGTATATATATATATATATATATATATTTGTGTGTGTGTGTGTGTGCATGCTTGTCACCACTGAGCATTTATCGATCAGCTGGTGAGTTTGTTTATGCCTCCAAATAACAAATGCCTGGCCGTTCGGTAGTTCAGTGATAGGATTTCCATACTTAATCAGTATGGTTGGTGGCAGAAAGGGCATCTGATTGTAAAATCCTGCCTCAAGAAATCTCCGTCCAGCCCATGCTGGCATGGAATCACAGACATAAAACGATGATGTATGTAACAATTTTCCAGAGTTTAGATAAATACATTCTATATAATTCAAATACTGATAACAGGATCTAGATAATTTGTTTGAAGCGAAAAATACAATCAAAACTTGTTTTGCATTAGGATATATTCAAGTATTTTGTAAAAGATTATCTTGCTTTAGAAAGAGAACATTTAAGATTTTAATAATTTAATTCTAGATGGTTTCTTTAATCTAGGGATAGATAAATTTCGAATTTCTTTTTATCATTTGAAGAAATGGTTTAGTACTTGAGATGAAGCAAAAGTGATATAATTTTCAAAATGTTCACATTTTCAGAATGCATGATTTGGTCAATAGAGGTGCCAATCAATACCCAGGTGCTAAATATATTATCAGAGACAATGGCGAAAGAATTGATCTTCGATACCATCCCAAAGCTTCAGATCTCCATTTACAAATTGGTTACAAGGTACGATCAGTCTTTTTATCTTTTGAGCTCACATATTCCTTCTGTAGCAAAATTATTACATTTCCATTTATACTTCTGATAGTTGCATTTAATATTTTGTTATTGATGTGTTTTATTTTAAGGTTGAGAGACACATGCAGACCAATGATGTTGTCATCTTTAATCGACAACCAACACTTCATAAGATGAGTATGATGTGTCACAGAGTAAAAGTCCTACCTTGGTCCACATTTAGATTAAATCTAAGGTAAATTTTAACATAATTATTTCCCTTTTCAAGTTTATTTCTGTTTTTGCTTTACATCATACATACTTTAAAAATGACATTGTTGTTAAATTAAATTGACAATTTCCTGTTATTAACCTTTGAAAAGAAAATTAATAGAAAACTGAGATAAGTTCAAAACAAAAGAGTTGTTTTAAATTAAATTCATGGGTACAAGTAAGCTAAGAGGAGTTCAATTGCTGGTAAGATTTGGAGCTAATGAAAGTCAAGCATTTTTTTTTTTACTGTTTAGTCTGGAGGGAAGGCAGTGCCCATCACCTATTTTTCATGGCCTCTGAGACTGGTGGGAAGAAGAGATATCCTCAGACCAGAAACCTAGCTTAAATGCTTGCAACAGAGTGGACTCTGCTAAAGGCACCCAAGAGCCAGGTGGTGGTGTTAAACCGGACGATGGATTAAGTCTACCACCCAAGTAAGCCATTGTGGGATTAGAACGCAGGGAGCTGAAACAAATACTGCAAGGCATTCTATCCGATATGATAATGACTCTGCCAATTTGCTGCCTCTTGCCAATTTGCTCATAAATATAATTGGGAATATGTTTTGTAGTAGTGAAACTTGATTATTTTTCTTTTTTATAATTGTTTCATATTAAGGATCTATTATGTTTTAAACTGCTTTACGGAAATTCATTTGATTTGTAAAAATGTCAAAACATTTTTCTCATTTTCGCTTTCCTGCTTTGTATTATTTCAGTGTAACAACTCCTTACAATGCTGATTTTGATGGCGATGAAATGAATCTTCACTTGCCTCAGTCATTGGAGACAAAAGCAGAAATTTACAACCTGGCTGCTGTACCTCGTATGATTCTCACTCCTCAAGCCAACCGGCCTGTCATGGGTATTGTACAGGACACACTTGCAGCTGTCAGGAAAATGACAAAACGGGATGTTTTTTTGACACGAGTAAATATGTTTATATATATATATTTTTATTTTTTTTAACGTTTCCCTATCATTTTTATTGGTGTCGAATTGGCAGAGTCCTTAGTGTGTTGGACAATACCACGCAATATTCATTCCAACTCACGGCGAGGTCAGCTTTGCCTTTCATCTTTTCAGGGTAGATAAAATAAAGTACCAGTCTAGGTCGGTGGACTGGCAGAATTGTTACAGCGTTGGACGAGATGCCTCGTGGTATTTATTTTTGCCTTTTGTGTTGAGTTCAAATGCCGGCGTGGCTTACTTGGGTGGTAGACTTAATCCATTGCCCAGTTTAAAACCACCACCTGACCCTTGGGTGCCTTTAGCGGCGTCAACTCTGTTGCAAGCATTCAGTCCAGGTCTTTGGTCTAAGGATACCTTCCTCCCTCCCTCCGATCAGTCTTGGTGGCCCTGAGAAAAGGGTGATGGGAACTGCCTTCCCTCCAGACAAAGCAGTAAAAAAAAAAAAATAATTTCATTTTCTGAAACTAAATATTTAAACATGCTTTTTTTCCTCTTCATTCTATCAGGCCCAGGTGATGAACTTACTCATGTACCTTCCACGGTGGGATGGACGCATGCCTCCTCCTGCTATTTTCAAACCCAAACCACTGTGGACTGGAAAGCAACTCTTTTCTCTGATCATCCCAGGACGTGTCAATTGTATCCGTACACACAGCACTCACCCCGATGCTGAAGATGACGGACCTTACAAGTGGATATCTCCAGGAGACACAAAAGTTAGTTTTTGTTTGTTTTTTTGGCTGTCTAGAAGATAGCACTTTTTACTGGAACATTTTAACCGTGATTAATTTTTGAACTGAGTTTCACTTAATCCAATACTTTTATGTTGTGTTTTCGGAAAATGACAAAGTACATAATCTGGTGAGTCTGTCTTAATATTGTAGAATTAGGTGACAAAAGTTAAGTGAAATTTATACAGTTGATGTCATTGATGAGCTGGAGGCTTTAGAGGGATGGCAGTTGAGACAAATGTATCAGTGTTTTGAGTTTACCTGTATTGGCATGCCTTGGTCTGCCTAATATCCCACAGCCATTGTCTTGATTCGCTTATCACAGTGGTTCCATCATCCCATCATGTGCTTAAATTAACGATGATGATGATGCTGTGGGCATCTGGAGGATGTCGACATGCATGGCTGAACCATGGTTTTTCCATGCATGTTTAGAGTTTATAATGTAGTCTACAAATTAGCTGTAGCTGGTCTTGTATTTAATAATGGTAGAAAAGGTAAAGGGATGATACAATCAGCCCATCTGTGAGCTTTAGTCAGGAGATAGTGTAGGAATATCAAGCAATCAATCAAGGATGTAGTTAACTGAAAGCATACACTACTTGGATGTTGTTATTCAAAAGCAGGGTTTGGTATCGGGGTTTAAGTATTTTTTGGATTTGAAATGAAATCCTACAGTGGTTTGGAGACCAGATTTAAATTGCTAATTATTTTGTGTTCTCTCATGATTAGAAAACTTATTTTACTAGTTAATTATTTCTAATGCACAATGTATAGAATTGCTATTTCTGGCATATAGGAGGCTATGTAGTTTATATGTATTAATACTGTCAATAATTATGTTCTTTCAAGGTAGTAGAGTGCAGATTAATTTAGCTTTGTACTTTTATATTCTTACCAGAATTACTTCTTTCATTTCTCTGGGATCAACAAATTAAGTAGCAGGCTTGTACTGGGGTTAATTCAATTGATATAACCCTTTCCTGTGAATTCCTGCCTTTGTAAGAAATCAGTAATTATGTTCTCTATGATATCTGTATGGCATCCTTGAAATGGTAACTTCCTATAATAGGTTTAGAACAACAATTTATATTTTGAAGCAAGAACAGTTCTTTTTTGTTTTAAATATTGGATTTCTCATTATTTTCATGTCGTCTGTAATACTGATAATGGTTAGACAGTTAAATTTTGCACTACCATAACTGCTCATTTGTAAGATTGTAGTCGTCTTTACATTGTTATGATTAAGACTGGTTCAAAATAAGTTTTATTGTAGTAGGCTTGTAATATCTAAATACTCCTAGTCTTTAATAAATCAACACTTTCCTTAATATATAACCAGTAGCAGACAAAATGGTTATATATAATTTTAAAAAAAATTATATATTTTTTCTATTACAGGTTCTTATTGAAGATGGTGAACTGCTGACTGGTATTTTGTGCAAAAAGACTCTTGGTACATCTGCTGGTTCTTTAGTTCATATTGTCTTCTTGGAGTTAGGACATGAATGTGCTGGCCTACTTTATGGTGATATTCAAACTGTTGTGAATAACTGGCTTCTTCTGGAGGGTCATAGCATTGGTATTGGAGATACCATTGCTGATCCATCAACATATCGAGCAATCCAGGAAACCATTCTAAGAGCTAAGGTGAGTTGTCTGTTGCAAAGTAACTGGGTTTGGCATCCTCACATAAGTGTTTCTATACTGTGTGTGTATGTGTTTTACTAATACATCATTTCCATATTGAAGATTTTATACAAATTGATTTAAAGTGGGTAACTGTGTGTGGTAAATGATTTGATAAGGATTGTTTCTAATGTAGCAGGAACTGTAGTTCATCATCATAGCTTAGTGCAGTGTTGTGTCCCTGGCAAAGATACTTGGCTCTCGATACCCACTCCAGTCCATTTAGCTATAATTATATAACAGTTAGAGGTACAGTTTGTGATAAATTGGTGTTTCTATCCAAGGAAAATATCTCGCTCAACTGCTTTATATCAAGAAGCATTGATAATTTCTTGCATAACTCACCTATTTTGCAAATCACCTTTCAAAGGTAAATGACATAAAGTGTCTGATGAAAGATCTCAAATTAGGTTTAATCAATAAATTCACTGTATCATAGATAATTTATATGTGTTGATTGAATCACAAGAAATCATTGATTTCTTCCAGAACTATAATATAAATGTATATAGATTGAAGTTCATTCACTCTCCCTCACCTCTCACCACACTATGTTCTTCAGATTCTCTTCCTGACACATGATGCCCCCACTCCTCCAAGTGAATGTAGATCTGCTGTATTAATGGGAATTGTGATGAAATATCTTGACATTTTTGAAATTCCATCAGTGAAATCTTTCACATAAATGTTTGTGTTAATAGATTTGGAGATAGATTTAAAGGGAAAATTATGTATTTTGTTTGAAAATGAGACAAATTTAATAATCCAGATAACATTGACTATTTTAAGTTACACTACATCAAATATATATATATTATATATAGTAATATTGTTAATTATGTTTTTTGGTTTATTCTTCTTAATAGAGTGAAGTGAAAGAAGTAATTCAGAAAGCTCACAATGATGAATTGGAACCAAGTCCTGGTAACACCTTGAGACAGACTTTTGAAAATCAGGTAATATATAGCATTTTATTGTAAGAATTAATGCATACAATTGTAATATTAAATGAGAACTCTTATTCTTTATGGAATAAGCTGCTGACACCCTTTTGATACCAAACTGCCTGAAACTGCCCCTGTTTCTAGGATTAAAAAAACCCATTTGTTTTAAAGTGATATTTAAATTTAAACCTTCCATTATGATTTTATACAAGGTCTTTTTTGTTAAGTTATGTTCCAAACACCAAGTTAGTTTGGAGAAAGTTATTTTACGAAATCCCTTCAAACTCTTGATTATTTTCAAAATTAATTGAAAATCATAAGGCAGTGTATTTCATTAGAAATATGGTAACGAAAGGGTTAAACATTTCATCCCAATTTCTTATCTATGTTGCTGGCACTAAATTGTCCTAAAACATACAATACTTAATATTGAATTTAAATCTTCGCTTATCTTGGTTGAAAATGTGTTAAAACTATGTTTCAGGTGAATCGTATTTTAAATGATGCCAGAGACAAGACAGGAAGTGCTGCTCAGCGCTCATTGTCAGAATACAACAACTTCAAAGCTATGGTAGTAGCTGGTTCCAAAGGATCAAAAATTAATATTTCACAGGTTAGTTGCTATTTCACAATGTATTTTTCTATATATTTTCATTAAATATATCTGAGTTCTACTCCAAATACACTTGTGCATGTGTATGTATGTTGTATGTTATGTGAAATGCATTGCATCTGCCCTCTTACTGTACTATTGATTTGTTTTTCTACACATTACTTTATCATTTTTGTCATTCAGGTTATTGCTTGTGTAGGCCAACAGAACGTTGATGGTAAAAGGATTCCTTTTGGATTCCGACATCGAACTTTGCCTCACTTCATCAAAGATGATTACGGTCCAGAGTCAAGGGGTTTTGTAGAGAATTCTTATCTAGCTGGCTTGACCCCTTCAGAATTTTTCTTTCATGCCATGGGAGGTCGTGAAGGTTTGATTGATACAGCTGTGAAAACAGCTGAGACTGGTAGGTATTTCATACTATACAACTCAAGATCCTTGTTTTAATGGTTTCAATGTTCTGATAATGATCAATATATTGACAGATAGTGATGCACTGGTGGACTCTTATTGATGCTGACTTATACCTCATTATATTGTTATAAGTTTATGCACATGATGATTTTTACTTGCAACTTTCAACTTGCTTGATCTAATCTCAAGTTAGTACTTCAGGAATTGCTAACACTTTACAGGAAATTTATTCTTAAGAAATAGCTTTTCACGAATTTCATTTTGATAATTTGGAAATACAACTTGTTATTGTTCCTGGAGCTCACACTAACATTATTACCATAAAGTTTAAAAACAAAAAACTTTCTGTGTATTGCAGCTAATGAAATTGTTATGGGCTAGTTATATATATATAGTAGATAATATTGAGGAAGATTATTATATAGTAGATAATATTAATGAAGATTACTGTTATGAAGGTTTAATGCTCACTTTTTAACATTGGATTATCTTGTTTTGTTGTAGGCTATATTCAGAGACGTCTGATAAAAGCTATGGAAAGTGTAATGGTAAAATATGATGGAACAGTCCGGAACCAAGTGGAGCAGCTTATTCAGTTGCGTTATGGTGAAGATGGCTTGGATGCATGCTGTGTAGAGTTTCAACAGATGCCTACTTTGAAACCTTCCAATATTGCCTTTGAGAAGAAATTCAAATTTGATGCTTCCAATGAGCGGTAGGTGTTATTTAAAGATAATATTGATTCAACTGGAATATTTCAAACCTTTGTACAGTTCGGTATGGTGACTATTGAGATTAGACAGACTGATTTAATCCATCCAGGTATGGAACAAATTATATTGAATGAATTGGTGAGGATCATCATTATCATTATCAATGTTTTCTATGCTGGCATGAGTTAGATGGGTTGATCTGCTGTACAGCACATCACCCTAATCTCAATATTTTTGTCATTCATCTATGTGGTGCAGCATCCTAAGATCTGACCTCAGTACTCATTCCTACGTCTTCCATAATCTATCTCATCATCAATTAATATCACATGTTCGTACCAGCACAGTTTCTCTTGACTTTAATTCCCAGCTGCTCTCAGCACACTAGTACTCTACCTTTCATGCAAGTTGATATTGCACATCCAACAGATCACATTTGACTTTCTTCTTTCCTGTCTCCATTCACTGTCCATTTGTCACTACCATGTGGCATCACATGTCTTACTCATGCACCATACAGTTTACTTTTTGTATGGGGACAGAGAACCTTTTTCTACATTTTCTTTACCCTAACTATGCTTTTTTTAACAGCTTCTGCAAGCACTAATTTGATCACCTAGGTAACAGAAACTACCAGCTATATCTAGTGAACTGTCTTAGTAGTTTATGAACTTTCAGCTGCTAATTACTTCTGTACATCTAGCACATATAAAGTCCTACTTCTCTGTTAGTTTGTTGGAGATCCCACTGCATCTTTTGTCCCTATTGGTACACAATAATGAGTTCTTATCTACTCATTTGTTTATTTTAAATGGCAAATAAAATTATGCTTCACCTTTAAAAGGGAAATAATTCATGCAGAGATATGCATTGGTATTTTACATGTTTTTATTTCATTGTAGCTTAGGTTAGAGGAGTTAACATAATTTGTTACTAATCATTTCACTGTAGGATTGGATCTGTTTATAGTTAATTAGGCTAAAGCTAGTACAGACTGAAAGAAACCACATACACTCAGTTGTATACTGACATCTATGATAGTATTTCTTATGAATTCTCAGCCATATATCATCATCGTCATCATCATCCTTTTATGTCTGCTTCTCATGCTGGCATGGGTTAGACGGGTGATTTCAGGGCCGCGTCGATTGTGAATGGAGTCATCACTCTCCTAGACGGGTCGGGGGACCACGCCTCACACGTTTCGTTTGGCATGGTTTCTACAGCTGGATGCCCTTCCTATCACCAACCACTTTACAGAGTGCACTGGGTGTGTTTATCATGGCACCAACACTAGAGAGGTTATATATATAAATATATATATCAGACTATGGTTAGACCAGGAAATATTCAGGAGTCTGAATATCTCCTGGAAAAAGCAACTGACCAAACAAATACTATACGGCGATCTTAATGCAATCACTGATGTCATTAAAGAGAGACAACATACGCTTTGCAGGACATTGGTGGAGAGCTAAGCAAGAGCTCGTTAGTGATGTCCTATTGATACACCGGCACGGATATACTTGGGTGGGGCCGTCCAGCAAAAATATTCATCGGACCAGCTTTGTACAGACACTGGATGGGGATGTCACATTGCTGAGCTTCCGAATGCTATGCGGGGTTGTGATGGGTGATGTGATCCAGTCAGGTAAATCCGAGCAAGCTCAACTAGATGGTGATTAGACCTCGTCTATGTGATAGGATTGAATTCAAGATAGGTATGCTAAAAGAACACAACTTATGCAGGACACAGAAAGTCCAAGTCGGTACAGGATTGCTCTCGGGTTATAAATTTGGATTCCTATATATACATCCGGTAGTATCACAGTTAAAACTTTTTTGTTGTGGTTACTGTTTGTTGATTGATTGTGTTGTTGTTGCTGTTGTTAGCTTGCAGCACTAAACTGAAATCCTACAGATGGACATAGAGATGGCAATGTGAAACCATTCCAATTGAATTTCTACATCAATCACATTCTTCATTCAATTGGTACAATGACAGCAAAGTCTTTAACTAAAAGCAAAGAGAAAAAAAAAAGAAGAAATTAAAACTGAAAACCCAAAATGCTTATAAAAATTATTTCAGTAGTCTGGCAAGGTAGAGAGAAGTTTGTGTGTTTATAATAAGACACTATTTATATCTCTAATCCAATAAACTAACTAGATTGTTTCTCGGTTGGAAGCCATCCGGACATTTACTTCTCAGGCTTCTAAGCAATTAATATCTCTATAATCATTACAACTCAATCAGTTTCTATCTATCTACTTTCTCTGTAGTCTTTGCTTAACAGTGGAAAAGAAAGAAAAAATGGCTTGATGATAATAATAAATACTTGTAAATGTACTTGTTCTCTCCACTATATTGTTGATGTGTAGCAATGTGACACCGACTATGCCTCTCTCTCTCACATAACAGGAAATTCTTTGTGCGACTTGGAATATAACAATATATTGTTTCAGTATATTGTAAGAAATCATCATTATCATCATTATCATCATTATTATTATTATTATTATTATTGTTATTATTATTATTGGCAGAGCTATTAGTGCATCAGACAGAATGCCTTGCAGTATTTGTTCTGGTTCAATGTACTCTTGAGTTCAAATTCCACCGAGGCCAACTTTGCTTTTCATCCATCTGGGATTGATAAACAAAGTACCAGTCAAGTACTGAGGTCGATTTAATCAACTTAGCCCTCCCCTAAAATTTCTGACCTTGTGCCAATATTAGAAAGAATTATTATTGGCAGGGTGGTGAATGGCAGAATCAGTGGAAAGCTACACATTTACCTTGTGGTATTTCATCATCATCATCATTGCTTTACGTCCGTGTTTCCATGCTAGCATGAGTTGAACGAATTTTATTTTTTGAGCAGTATTCTAGTCGGTTGCCCTTCCTGTCACCAACCCTTGCATACTTTTGTAAATAAGGTAGTTTTTCCATGGATCTTTAACTTTTGAACACCTAATCCACCAAGTTGATTGTCATACACAGGATGTAAACAAACAATCAAGGTAACGATCACCAGCAGACCAACAATCAACACTTCATGGAATCAAACAAACGCACACACGCACGCACGCACACACGCACGCACGCACACATGACAGGCTTCTATACAGTTTCTGTCTACCAATTTCACTCACAAGGCATTGGTCAGCCTGAATCTATGGTAGAAGATACTTGCCCAAGGTGCTACACAGTTGAATAGATCCTGGTACCAAGTGGTTACAAAGCGAACATCCCAACCACATAGCCATGCCTGTGCCTATATTTAGTTGCATTAATATACGTTTTCAGTTCAAATCTAACCAACTTTATCTTTTATTCTTCCAAAATCAATATAATAACTAGCAGTCATATACTGGGGTAAATTTATTCAACATAAAGTGGTTGGCAATCAAACGAAAAACATAGGGTAGAGAGGACTCTTCAGTTGTGTTGTGGACATGACAACCTTTCTAGTGCTGGTGCCACGATAAATGCATCCAGTACACTCTGTAAAGTGGTTGGGGATAGGAAGGGCATCCAGCTATAGAAGCCAAGCCAAATGAGACATGAGCGAAACGTGGTCCCCAGACCCATCTTGGAG
>JAYRBU010002731.1:0-44362 GCA_036023795.1 Vulcanoctopus hydrothermalis
GCTGCGCTTCATTCTCGTCCGACTCCTTTGCGTCGGACTCTACTCAAAATCGGTCACATTCCAGGGGCGCACGTCAATGGGAAATCCGTTTCCATTATCGGCGCGAAGATTTCGGTGTTCCCACGAAAACGACATTCCGACCTCCTTCCAATAGAAGATCGATTGTTTATCACGCCGCTATTAAAGTATGGCGGCAGAGTTCGGGGATCGAAGTGCGCGTGGATCCAGAACAGTCAGCACCGACGCGTGCCGCGCAATATGTGCGGATGTCGACGGATCATCAGCGTTACTCGACCGAGAACCAAGCCGAGGTCATCGCCAGCTACGCCGCGCGCCGGAACTTCGAGATCGTCCGCAGCTACGCAGACGAGGGGCGCAGCGGTCTCAACATCGCAGGGCGGGACTCGCTCCGGCGTCTAATATCGGACGTGCAGAGCGGCGAGGCGGACTACGAGGCTGTGCTCGTATACGATATCAGCCGGTGGGGCCGCTTTCAGGACGCCGACGAGAGCGCCTACTACGAGTTCATCTGTCGCGAGCGTGGCATCAATATACACTATTGCGCCGAGCAGTTCGATAACGACGGCAGCCTGCCCTCCAACGTCATGAAGAGCATCAAGCGCGTCATGGCTGGCGAATATAGCCGGGAGCTTTCGAGCAAGGTCCCGTCCGCGGCATCGATGTTCCCGCGGTTGGCCGCCTTCTCGAAACGGAGCGGGTGGCTGCGTTTGCCATTGCCTCAAGCTTCAACAATCCGCTCGGCTCGATGATGGCCGAAGCCGACAAGCGGGCGCTGCTCGATCTCCTGCAACGGCATGACATCCCGCTCATCGAGGACGATGTCTATGGCGATCTCTATTTCGGCCTGGAGCGGCCTAAGCCATTCATCGCGCTCGATGGGGGTGCCAATACGATCTATTGCAGCTCGTTCTCGAAGAGCCTGGCGCCCGGCTACCGGATTGGCTGGATCGCGGCGGGCGGCCGCTCCCACGAGGTGATGGAGCGCAAGCTTGCCTTCAGCCTGTGCGGCGCTGTCCTGCCACAGGTCGCGCTCGCCGAATTTCTCGCGAGCGGCGGCTATGACGCCCATCTGCGCCGTGTCCGCCAGTTGCTGCAGGGAACGCTCGCGAGCATGGCAGATGGGATCGAGGCAAGTTTTCCGCCGGAAACGAAGATGAGTCGTCCTTCCGGTGGTTTTGTTCTGTGGCTCGAATTGCCGAAGCCTTTCGATTCACGCGCGCTCTTCGACCAGGCGCTCGAACAAGGCATCTGTTTCGCGCCCGGCGACGTGTTCTCGGCCAGCCGGCGGTTCAGGAATTGCCTCCGCCTGAGCGCCGGACATGGCTGGGACGAGCGGATCGCGGATGGAGTGCGCCGTCTGGGCTTGCTCGCCCACGGATTGCTCTCGGCCGGATAGCTCGATCCACACGAACTCGGAGCTTTGCTCTCGCGCCGCTGAGCCCATAATCCAGGCCCGCGCGAACGGGCACGACATGGCTCGAAACAGGCTCTAAGAGCGCAACGTGCCCAGGCTGCACCCCAACAGCCGATGGCCCTCTTTCAAAGCAGCCATGATCCTGTGGTTCACCCGTCGCAGTTGGGCCTTGCGGCACTAATGGGTTGGACCGCACCGTTCCAGAGCAGCGCGGTCGAAACCACATAGAGGACCAGGAAACCGAGGTTGAAGGCCGCGCCGGCCAGCCAAGTCGCAACTGGTTCGGGCGCTACGAACGCAAGTCCGGTCCCGATGCCGACCAGCGATACCGGATTCGCGATCAGCGCAAACCAACGCGGCCAGGCCGTCATGCCCAACATGATCGCAGCGCCAAGCCCGAGAAGCGCCAGTCCGAGCGTGGCTACCGGCAGCAACCAGGCGACGCGCAGCACCGTGTCGAACTGCGCACCCAGGCCGAGCATCGCGGGATGCGCCTCTGGCGGCATCGCAAGCATGGTCTTGTAGACCATCGCAACATAATAGAAGCCGGCATGGCCCAATGGCGACCACGCGTTGCCGCAGACGAATAGCGCGAAGATCGTCCAGGACCAGGCCCTTCCCGCCGGACGCAGACCCTGAAGCAAGTGCCAACATCCGGCGAGATAGAAAACTATCCCGACATCTGCGACCAGCGCTCCCGCCGCCAACCGCTGTTCGGAGGAAGGCAGCATGCGATCAAGGCCATTGAACGGTATCTGGTCCGTATAGGTGCCGAGCAGCAGTTGGTACGTACCGGGCGCTGCATGCGCGCCCAGAAGCAGTGCATCGCCCAAGGTCCAAAGGATGGCGCCGAGAATCCCGGCCGCGCCCGCACTCCGAACGGCAAGAAAATCCCTTGTCACGCGCACTCCCTTCGATCAGCGGGCTTCCCGTATGCCAAGCATGCCGAGTGTGGTTCCATGATCGGTAGCTACGGAAGCGTTCGCGCCAAGTCCGCTGTCTAGTGCTTGTCCGCTTCGCCAAAGAGCCAATCGAGAACGTCCTTGTCGGTGGGCCACCACCATAGCAGCGCGCCAGCAAGCGCGATTCCCGAAATCGCCGCGATGGGACGTGCACCGTCGATCCAAACAATGCGGAGCCACAGGTTCATCAGCGCCAGCCCGAAACCCGATCCTGCAACTAGGACTCCGATGAACCGGAGGATCCTCGGCGTGTTCTTCAATTTTCGCATCTCCGACCCGCACATTCAAAATGGAAGATCGCCACCCGCAATTGCTCCGGACCTCGCCCCAACGTCCTCGGTGAGCGGCCAGTCTCGCGATGCCAGGTTGAGCATGATCCGCACCGAGCAGACCGCGCAGTGGAGGTTGCGGGCGGCAGCGGGATTGCAGGACAGACAAGCTGCTCTCGTCCTCGCGCCAGCGAGCAACGACAGCAGCAGGTGTTCGTCCGCGCTCTCATGATCCAGCCCACCTCCGATCATGGGGCGACCGAGCGCGATCTCGAATAGCCGCAGGAGACTGTCGAACACCGGCGCGAGAATGGCGAGGTTCGACGGTGCGAGAAGCCGGAATAACGCTGCTTGCAGCGGGCGCTCCTGCAACCTCGCCTGGTGCCAGGAACGCGCAGACCGAAGCACGAGTCGAGCATGGATGCCAAGGGCATCAGCATTGTCCACGAGCAATCTTCCATATTGCAACTAATTATCATTATTATCTCAAGGGCGTTAGTGCAAGCGTGGTTCGTCCGGCGCGGGCGAAGTCTGCGAACGATTTCGCATTATCCAGCACTCGGCCCGATATCCGGTGGAGGGGTTAGGAAGCTCGCCCCCCGGGGGCAGCGTCCGCGCACCGAGGCACGGCGCCTTATTGCGAATAGATCGCAATATCTCTAGGTGCTCGGCATGCCGACCAATGCGCGCGCTATTTCAAGGCTGATCGTCGCCGAGCGGCCGTCGCTGCTCCGTTTCGTCCAGCGCATCGTGGGAAGCGGAGCCAACGCCGAGGATGTGACGCAGAGCCTGTGGCTGCGTGCACAACGAATCGCGGACGTTCCCCCGATCGCCAACCCGCGCGCCTATCTCTACAGGCTGGCCGCAAACCTCGCGATCGACCATCTGAAGAGCGAAACGCGGAGATCGCAGGTCGACATCGAGGCGCAGGCATTGCTCTGGGGCTGTGATGAAATATTGGCGGCGGACCGAGTGATGATCGCCGGCGACACGCTGGTACGAGTGGAGGCCGCGGCCCGCGCGTTGCCCGAGCGGACGCGGCGCATCTTCGAACTCCATCGCTATGAAGGCCTCTCGCAGCGGGCCGTCGCCGAACGGCTGGGCGTTTCGACCACTACAGTCGAGAAGCATATGCGACGGGCGATGCGGTTGCTTGCGGCGGCACGTGATGGAGAATGACGAAGATACGCATCCGGAGGTTGGGCATTTGCACGCACGAATAGTCATCGTTGTGGAGAGACACCGATGAAGCAATCCCAGGACAATGAAGATGCGGTCAACGCACGCGCGCGCGACTATGTGCTGCTACTCGCTTCCGGAAAGGCCGGAAACGCCGATCTGCGCGCGATCCGGCACTGGCTCACCGATACCGCCCATGCGTTCGCGTTCGAACGCGAGCGTGCCTTCTGGCAGGACCTGGAATTGCATCGCGGCCTCTTTGCCGAACAGACCGTCATCGCACCACCCGCACGGCGTGGACGGCGGCGAATCGCCGGCCGATGGCGCGCCCAGTTCGGCAAGCGCGCCGCTGCGGGTGCCGCGGTCGCATGCCTCGCACTCGCGCTGGCCGGGCCGGATCTCGCGCTACGCCTGCAAGCGGATCACATGACGGGGACCGGTGCGATCCGTACCGTCACGCTTGCCGACGGGTCGACGGCGGTGCTCGACAGCCGTTCGGCCATCGCGGTTGACTACCGGAGCGGCGAACGACGCGTGACGCTGTTACGCGGTCGTGCTTGGTTCAACGTCTCGCACGGCGACACGCGGCCGTTCCGCGTTATTGCGGCGGGCGGCATGACTGAGGATATCAGCACGGCATTCGAAGTCGCGCGTGAGGATACGGATGCAGTGGAGGTCGCCGTGAGCGAGGGCGCCGTGCGTGTCGCTGGAACCGAGGGCGGAGCGGCGCTTCGCCTCGGAGCGGGCGATCGCGTCAGGTACGCCGACGGCACGGCTGCGCGGATCGCGACGGTGCGGACCGATCGCGTTGCCGCCTGGCGTCACGGCGAGTTGCTGATCGACCGTCAGCCCCTGGCCGAAGCGATCGCCGAAGTGAAACGCTATCGCACCGGGCCCGTCCTCGTCCTCGCCAACCTCGACACGGCGAAGCCGGTCAGCGCGGTGTTCCGCACCGATCGCCCTGACGACGCGCTTGCTGCGCTTGCCGCGGGCGCGGGCCTCCGGCTCACCCGCCTCCCCGCCGGAACCATCATCATTCGCTGAAAAATAATACGCCCCGGGGTTGGGCATTCACCACCGGCATCGGTCTTTCATGCGACAAAGATGCAAATGCATCTCAAGTGCATTAACCGGCGCCGCATTGTGTGGCGCCGCCGAACCAGGGGGAATCATGCTTCGTTCGCATTCCGCGCTTTCCAGTGCCGTTCGCTGCCTGTGCGGTGTCAGCCTGTTCACGCTGCTGCCCGCAACCGCAGCCTTTGCGCAGGATGGCGGCACCGCGACTTCTTCCGCACGCGATTTCGATATTCCGGCAGGTACGCTTGATGACGCGCTACGCCTGTTCGCTCGCCAGTCGGGCGTGCAGGTGTCGTGGAGCGGGATCGACGGCACCGCGATCCGCACTGCCACGGTGCGCGGCCGCCTGCCCGCAGCTTCGGCGCTGAGCCGCCTGCTCGAGGGCACCGGCCTCACCTATCGGTTCACCGCGCCAACATCGGCGATCCTCGAGCGCGCGCCGCAGGCGACCGCGGGAACGATCCAGCTCGGCACGCTGCGCGTCGAGGGCGCGGCCGGCGGCGGCAGCGCGTTACCGCGCGCCGGCGGAATCCCGGATTTTGCTCCGGCCGATCGCAATTTCCGCGGGGCGCAATCGACCGCCTATCGCGGGCAGGAGCAGATCGAGCGTTTTCGCGGCACATCGCCCGGCGACTTCCTGTCCGGTATCCCCGGCGTGCTCAATGGCGACAACCGCAATTCAGGCGCGCTCGACGTCAATATCCGCGGCATGCAGGGCATGGATCGCGTGCCTGTAGTCATCGACGGGTCGCTTCAACAATCGACCGTCTATCGCGGCTATTCCGGCGTCGCCGGGCGCACCTATCTCGACCCCGACCTGATCGGCGAAGTGACGATCGAGAAGGGGCCGAGCGCATCGGCCGACGGCGTCGGCGCGACCGGCGGGCTGGTCCGCGTCGAGACCGTCGGAGCGAAGGATCTGATCGCGCCCGGCGGGACCTTCGGCATCCAACTGCGCGGCGGCCTTACCGGCAACAATGTCGATCCGCCCGCGACTGCCACGCTCGGCACCGGCAACGGTACGCGCGAGCGGTTCGACCGCCCTGGCCTGCTCGAACTCAACGGCTTCAACCTCAGCGTCGCGGCAGCGGGACGGGTCGGCGATTTCGAGCTGGTCGGCGCAGTCGCGCGGCGCAAGACCGGCAATTATTTCGGCGGCGAGCACGGCACCGTTCCGCCCGGCGGCATCAGCGTCACCGGCGGCGTGCTCCACCGCTACAATCTCGGCGAGGAGGCACTCAGCACCTCGCAGGACAACACCTCCATGCTGCTACGCGGCGTCTGGCGCTTCGGCGACGGCATGGGGCTCGATCTTTCCTACATGCGCTATGAGAGCGATTTCGGCGAGATGATGCCGTCGCAGATCCTGCGGTTCGGCGGGGCAATGCAGGCGCCGCTGAGCCGGACCGAGGTGGATACCTATACCGCGCGCTTCCGCTGGGATCCGGCGGACAACGACCTCGTCAACTTCAAGGCCGATCTCTGGGCGACCAGCAACTTCACCAGCATCGAGACGCTCTATCGCTACATGTTCCCCGATGGCACGGTGCGGATCGACGACGCCGCCTATCAGAGCCAGTCGGACCGCTGGGGCGTCAACCTGTCCAACCTGTCCGCGATCGAGGGCGGGTTCGGCCGGGTCGAACTGAATTACGGCGCATCCTACACCCGCGAGCGCCTGACCCCGCCCAAGGGCTGGAAAGACTATAAGAGCAACTCGGGCTACACCGCATTCGTCGAACCGCGCGACGGCTGGCGCGACGAGTATAGCGCGTTCATCGCGGCGCAGTGGAAGCCGAACGCCTGGGTCACCTTCGACGCCGCGCTGCGCTACACCAACACCGAATCGCACGACAACAACCTGGTCGACATCTCGACCGGTTCGGGCACGCGCGCGACCGGCTATAATCACGAGAAGAATGCCGGGTTGGCGCCGATCCTCGCACTCCTGATCGAGCCGCTGTCCGGGTTGCAATTCTATGCCCGCTATGCCGAGGCGATCCGCAATCCAAGCCTGTTCGAATCCACCACCGGCTTCTCGTTCTTCCCCGATCCGCGCAATCCGGTGCGGCCCGAACGCGCGCGCACGACCGAGCTGGGCATCAACCTCCAGCAAGCGTCGCTGATCGCCCGCGACGACCTGCTGCAGGCCAAGCTCGCCTATTTCACTAACGACATCGACGACTATCTCACGCGCGGCATCAGCGACGGGCTGACCTCGGTGGTCAATATCGAGAGCGCCCGCTTCCAGGGGATCGAGGGCTCGCTGCGCTACGACAGCGGCGGCTTCTTCCTTGACGCGGGCGCGACCTGGTACACGTTCCGCGAATTCTGCGCGATGGACGGCCTGTGCCGCGAGGGCGGCACGGTGAACAGCTATGTCCCCGCGCACCTGACGCCCAAGTTCAGCGCGACCGTCAATGCCGGGGTGCGCGCGTTCGACGAGCGGCTGGAACTCGGCGCGCGCTACACGCATGTCGGATCGCGCGACGCCCCGGTCATCACCTGGGGCGGCAGCCTGTCCACGGTCGAATGGACGCCGTATGACCTATTCGACCTGTACGGCAGCTTCGTGATCGCCCCCCAACTGAAGCTCAATCTCGCCGTCGATAACCTGACCGACCGCTATTATATGGACGCGCTGACGCTGGGGCTGATGCCGTCGCCGGGACGCACCGTCCGGCTCGGAATTACGGCGGGCTTTGGCGGCCCCAAGCGCACGCGCTCCGCAGAGGCGCGGCATATGGCAGCGGGGGCGCTTGAAGCCAATTCGATCCTGCCCGAATTCAATGGCGACTGGTCCGGCCCCTATGCCGGACTTCAGGCCGGGCATGCCTTCCTCGGCACCAGGGGCGCCACGACCGCGGGTAATGGCACGGCTGGCGGCATCCCGGCGACCGAATCCGCGCGGACGCGCCTCAACGGCGCCACCGCAGGCGCCTTTGCCGGCTATAACTGGCAGACGAACGGCGCACTGGTGTTCGGTGTGGAAGGCGATTTCGATCTGACCCGCGCGTCCAAGCGGCAATATGCCGTGTCGACAGAGCTTCTGATCCCCTATTCGTGCCGCACGCTCGGCGTGTGCGACATCCGCAACCAAGCCGATACGCATTACGATTTCGACTGGATGGCCAGCCTGCGCGGCAGGATCGGCTATGCGACCGGTCGCGCGCTGCTCTTCGTGACCGGCGGCCTCGCCCTGCTGAAGGAAAATCAGACCCGCACGCAATATCGCGATCTCGCCGACCCCCAGAATATCCGCCCAAACAATCCCTATGGTTCCACTTCGGCCGCGACCTTCTCCGAAACCGACAGCGCGACACGCAAGGGCTGGACCGCGGGAGCAGGCATGGAAATCGCGCTGGGCGACAGCTGGTCGCTACGGGGCAGCTACAGCTACAGCCGCTTCGGCGAGAGCGAGTTCCGCTTCGACGATGCCCGCGCCGGCGTGGGCATTCCGCAGATCCTCCGCCAGTATATCTACACCGATCCGGTGACCGGCCTCCCGGCGATCAACCCGGCGACGGGGACGCTCTGGGCGTATGAGAAGCGCCCCGGCACCTATGACAGCGTCAATGGCCGCCGCGCGCGCAACAGCGCCGAATTTCACGCCATCCGCCTCGGCATCGGCTTCCGCTTCTGATGGAGATTGCATGACCTGCGCTTCCGAACCTTCGCGCGCAAGGCGTCTCAAGCAACTCACCCACGAGGTGCATGAGACGCTCGACCGCTCGATCATGGCTGCGGCCTCATTCGATACGCTGCCCGGCTATGTCCGGTTCGTCGAAGTCCAATACCGGTTCCATCGCGACATCGCTGCGATCTATGCCGATCCGGCGCTGTCGACATTGCTGCCCGGGTTGGCGGCACGGTGCCGGCTCGAGCTGATCGAGACGGATCTTGCCGACCTCGGACGCGGGCTTCCCGCAACCGAGCACCCGGCCTTTATCCCCGGCGCGGTGAAGATCCCTGCCGCGCTTGGCTGGCTCTACGTCGCCGAGGGATCGAGCATGGGGGCAGCGCTGCTGCGCAAGGCCGCGGCTAAGCTCGACCTTTCCGATACCCATGGTGCCCGGCACCTGGCGCCTGCGCCCGAAGGACCGGCGGCGCACTGGCGCACTTTCACGGCAGCACTCGACGCCGTGACGCTGTCCGATGCTGAGGAGGCACAAGTGGTCGCGGGTGCGAAAGCGGCCTTTGCTCAGGTACAACGCCATGCCGACCTCGCATTTGCCTGAGGCGCCCGAGCGCGCGGCGCTGGCCGGCTCTGCATTCTGGATCGTCCGGCAAGCGGCACCGGCGAGCGAAGGGACAGACGCGTGATGACGCTCGCCAATATCGTTTCGAGGGACGTCCCCTCCACTCCGGGTGCGTTGTCGGCCGAAACCTATCCCATGCCGCCGATCCCCGCACCGGATCCTGCCACCTCGCGATACAGTGACCGACCCCTCGGCTGGCGCATCCGCGCGTCAGGTGCGGGCGGCGCGACAATGGTGCTGCTGACGATGGTCGCTGCGGCGCTGGTGTCCTGGAACATTGCCGCTCTACCCACCGCCAAACCCGCGCCGCTTGTCATGGAACTCCTTCCCCTCGCCGCTCCGCCCGAACCAGTCCATGAGGTGCCCGAAGGGCCGGCACAGGTGGAACAGGCGGCCCGCAAGCCCGTGAAGGCGGAACTGCCGGAAATTCCGGTCATCGTCCCTCAACTCGCACCCCCGCCGTCACCCACCCAACCGCCGGCGGAATCCTTGGCCCAAGTCGATCCGATACCCGAGACCACAGCGCCCAAATCGCACCCCGCCCCGCCTGCGAGCAGCGTATCGAGCGATCAGCCCGTAAGCTGGGAGGCGAAGCTGCTCGCGCATCTCGAAAGGCATCGGCGCTATCCCGCGACATCACGGGCGCGCAGGGATCAGGGCGTTGCGCATGTCCGGTTTCGCATGAACCGGGCGGGACGCGTGCTGGAGGTCGCGCTGATCCGTTCATCGGGCATTCCCGAACTCGATCGCGCAGCGCTGGCGACGATCCGCCGCGCACAGCCATTACCGGCAATCCCTGACGACCGGCCGGATCCGCTCGACCTATCGGTACCGGTCGAATTCTTCCTACGATAGGAATTTGTCCGCTTTGGGCGGCTATCGTTCCGAAGGGAGGGACCGCGATTGGGGCGCGTTGCGGTCAGTCGCCGAGTATCTCTGGCACAAGCACCCCAGGCTTGAAGGGCGATGGATCGGAACCTATTTGGCAGCCGGCTCAGAACCCCGGAACCCCATGTCGCCGCTCCAAGATACGCCGTCCGTAGCGGATGCAATACGTCCGATGTCGCGTGCTTGGAGCCACCGGCTGCAGGGGTATGCATGGCACGCTCAGACCATTGGCTGTTCGGAAGCAGAGGTGTTTCGCCTGACCGGCGAAGGCTTGCCCCCCTTGTTCGTGAAATCCGAACCGATCAGCCCCTTTGCCGAGCTTCCGGGAGAGATCGACAGGCTGCGTTGGCTCACCGGCCAGTCCCAGCTTGCGCCGAGCGTCGAAGCCGAGGCGGAAGAGGACGGGCGCCTGTGGCTGCTGATGTCCGAAGTGCCGGGCCGTGACCTCGCCAGTTCCCCCGATCTTTCCCCGTTGCAGATCGCCGAGATTGCTGCAGATGCGCTGCGCGAGCTCCATGCGCTCGACGTCGCGCTCTGCCCGTTCGATCAGCGGCTCGCCGCCAAGCTCGCTCAGGCCGAGGCCAATGTCGCAGCCGGGCGCGTGGACGAGGAGGACATGGACGACGAACGGCTTGGACGGACTGCAGCGAGTGTCCTCGAAGAGGCGCTTGCACTACGTCCCGCCACGGAAGACCTCGTGGTCGCGCACGGAGACGCCAGCATGCCCAACCTGATGGCCGAACATGGGCGCTTCACCGGCTTCATCGATTGCGGCCGTCCCGGCGTGGCCGATCGGCATCAGGATCTGGCGCTGGCCGCCTGGAGCATCGAGTTCAATCTCGGAGCCTCCTTCGTCCGACCATTTCTCGCGCGCTATGGCGGTCCGGTCGACCGGGCGCGCCTGCACTATTACCGGCTTCTCGACGTGCTCTTCTGATCTCATCGACAGCCCACCGCCACCATGACCCGCTTCAAATGTTGCATTAGAACGAGGCGGAGATTGAGGCTCCAATCGTCCTTGGCTGAAGGATGCCGGCGGCATAGGGGATCAGCCCGATGGCGGCGGGACTTGGTGCGTTCGCCAGCGGCGCGATGCCAAGCACAGCGCGTTCGTTCGTGACGTTTTTCGCGAAGAGATTGAGCGACCATCCGCCCTTCGTAACGCCAGCCCTCAGATCGAGTATGTTGTAAGATGGAAGCGTGGCGCGGTTCGTGACGGGCCCCGCCGGGGTGGGCACGAATTCCGCCTTGCGGTCGCCCTGGTAGTGGTAATTCGCCCCCACGAAGGCATTCAAGGTGCCAAGTGTCCATTCATAACCAACATCGGCATTGCCAGCCCAGCGCGAAACGTTCGGTAGTCTTTCACCGGCGAAGCCGCCGATGGACGTTGGCGCATCCTGCCGCAGTTCGGCATCCGTATAGGTGCCACTTAGCGATACATTCAGTCCCTTCGTTGGCCGGAGCGAGAAGGTCGCCTCGACGCCTTGGCTCCGCGCCTTTGGGCCGTTCACGACGTAGATGAAGCCGTTGAGCTGCTGGGTCACCTGAATGTCCTTCCAGTCGATCCGGAAGGCCGCGACATCGAACGACAACCGACGGGCGAGGAGATCCCCCTTCGTGCCGATTTCGTAGCTGGTGACCGTGTCCGGACCAAAGGTCGGCGGCTTGCTGGCCGCAGGTAACCCGATGTTTGGCCCGCCGGGGCGATAGCCCGTGCTGATGCGGCTGTAGGCAATCATGTTGGGTGCAAGTCTCAATCTCGGATTGATGAGGTAGGTCCAGCTGTCATCGGCCGACCTGTTCCGAAAATCGATGGATGCCCCGCCCAACAGAAACCCGGCTTGAATCTCATGGAAGCGCTGATTGTTCTTGCTGTAGCGGCCTCCCACCGTGACATCGAAGCTCTGCGTGAAATGGTAGGTGAGGTCGCCGAAACCCGCGATCTCGGTGTAGTGCGACGGCCCGCGATAGAAGAAGATATCTTCCGTTGGCCCCGTCTTGCCGGTCAGCGGGTTGTAATAGCCGCCGGTGGCGGGATCGAACGGCAATAACCGCTGCTCGGTGCGCGCGTACTCGCGGGTATAGTAGAGTCCCGCTCGCCATTCGAGCGACCGACCCGATGGGGATTGCAGCCGGATCTCCTGGGTGAATTTGTTCTGGTGAATGCGCTGCTCCAATGCCGCGCCAAGCGGCACGCCGAAGGCGGCCGAGAAGGCGGCGCCATAAGTGTAGCTGAGATCCCCAAGGTTAACCGAGTCGAGAGTCGAGTAACTGGTCGCCGATATGAGATCGGCCCAGCCCAGGTCCCAGTTCACCGTGCCGCTGTATAGCCGGTAACGGGAATCGATCGGCGAGTTGATGAAACGCTGCTGCCGCAGGTCGCCGTAGATTGGCTTGAGAGCGTAATAGTCGACATCCTCGGTCGCGAGATTTCGCGTCTTCAGGTTCTGCACGACGGCCGACAACCTGACTTGCAAGCCGGAGCTGGGCTTCCAGAGCAGCGTTGCCCGTCCGCCATAGACGTCCGATTCGTTGATATCGTGCAGACCTCGCCGAACATCGTCGATATAGCCGGGATCGAGCCGGCTGTAGCCCGTGATGCGTAGCGCAAGCTTGTCAGAAACAATCGGCACGTTGAGCATGCCACTGACGTCATAGCCCGTTCCACCGTCTGCCACGCCGACTATGCCCGCCTGGATGCGCCCTTCCATGCGGGAGAGGTTCGGAGGCGTTGTGACATATTTGAGCACGCCTCCCAGCGAGTCGGCTCCGTAGAGCGTGCCCTGGGGGCCGCGCAGAACCTCGACCCTGTCGAGGTCGCGCGGATCGAAGTCCGGGGTGTTCGTCGCGCCGGTGGTAAAGATCGTGCTGGAGCCATAGGGAACTTCGTCGACATAGGTGGCAACGGTCGAACTGAGCTGGCCAGCGCCCGTGGTCAGCCCGCGAAAGATGATCTGCGTGTTCCCTTGCGCGAAGGACACAATGTCCACGCCGGGGACCTTGTTGAGATAGTCGGTGAAGCGAACATCCTGCGCGCGCCGGAACTGTTCCCCGGTCCGTACGCTGATCGACTGCGGGACATCGTTGGCACGCTCCGACCGCTTCGTCGCGGTGACGACGATGTCGGCGGTATCTGTCGCGTCCGCAGTCTGTTCGTCGCGCGCAGAATCCGTGCCGGTCTCCTTCCCCATGCTAATGATGAGCGCGCCGGTGGAGTCGATTCTCACCGAGAGACCCGAATTCACCAGCAGGCGCTGGGCGGCCTCCTTAGCCGTCAAGGTTCCGCTTACTGCGGGCGCCGCGCGCCCGCGCATGGACTCGGGTCGGAAGAGGATGTTCGCGCCGGTCTGACGCGCCAGTTGGCGGAGCGAGTCGGCGAGCGACTGCGCCGGAATGTCTATGCGGTGCGCGCCTTGCTGTGCCGCAGCCGGCGTGGCGGCCGCCGCGATCGCGATACCGGAGATTCCGATAGCCCAGTTCCAATGACGGGTGTTGAATACCATTATCGCCCCTCCCCGCAGCATTGTCGCCGCGAAGAAAGGAGACGGATGACCTCGGTGTTTTCCTCAGTTGCGCTCAGCGGCGGCTTACAACAATGCCCTGCTCGGTCTCGCTGACCCGGACGGGAAGCAGTTCCGCGATCGACCGCGCGAACGCTTCGGAGTCTCCAGTCTGGTAGCTTCCGCTTATTCGAAGCGCTCCCACTCCCGGATCCCTTATGATCAGTTGGCGCGGCTGATAGCGATTGAGTTCAGTGACCGCATCCTCGAGCGTGTCGTTGTCGAACACCGCTCTCCCGGTCTGCCAGGCGGTGGCCGCCACAATCTCCGGCCGGTCCGCCACATAGCTGGTTGCCGCCTCAGCCATGCGCAGCCGGTCTCCGGCCACCAGCATTCGGTCCGCGTCCGGGGCACCCGGGCGCCGCACCAGCACCTTGCCTTCCACCATGGTCACCGAGACCAAATCTCCTTGTCGGGCTACGTCGAACGCGGTGCCAACCGCAATGACCTCGCGTGACCCCGCCGCAACCACGAACGGCCGCAGCGGATCCTTGCTGACAATGAAATTGGCTCGTCCCCGGATGAGATTAATCGAGCGGCGCTGTTCGCCCATCGAAACCGCGACCTGCGTGTCCGCATCGAGCATAAGGCGCGACCCGTCGCTTAACACGAGCCTTTCCTGCTCGCCGATCGCGGTCTCGAAGCGTTGTGTTCCAGGGCGGTTCAGCAGGATGATCCCGCCAGCGATCGAGGCCATTGCGACCGCACATCCGCCCGCAATGATTGCGCGTCGCGAGATCGCGGGACGCGCAGCGTGGACCTCAGCCTCGCCAGACGCGTCCCACAAAGCCGTCAGGCTCTCAAACGTCTCCTGGTGGCGCGCGTCCTCGGCGAGCCAGACCTGGAAGCCCTGGACGTCGGCCGGAGTGCGATCCTCCGAGTGAAGGCGCGCTAGCCAGGCGGCGGCCTGGGCGTTGATCTCCTGGCGTGTCGAACCTGTCACCGCGATGCGCCCTCAATCTTCGGCGTGCTCAAGGAGATGAAGTGCGGCTTTCGCAATATGTTTCTCGACAGCGCTCACCGTGATGCCGAGCTGAGCGGCGATCTCGCGATACTTCATGCCTTCGGCGCGATGCATCATGAAAATCTCACTGGTCCTCGGGCTTAGCTCCTTGAGCAGACGCTGAACCCTTTCAAGACGTATGCGGGCGGCAATTACCTCATCTTGCAACGGATGATCATTCGGGACGTCGGCGAGATCGAACAAACCCACCTGCAATTCATGTCGGTTGTCATGGCGCCGTCTTACGTCGACGGACACGTTCACGGCGGTCCGAATGAGGAAGGCCGTCGGATTCTCCACTGGATGTCGTCGCGCATATTCGCTGAGCTTCACGAACGCCGAGTGGAGATGGTCCTCGGCCCGTTCGGGGTCGCGGGTGGCACGCGCGATGCGGCGAAGCAGAGCGCGCCAGCCCGATCGATCCTTCGGTAGTTCCGCCATCGCCTCTCCACCTCGATCGTCGGCCAGGCCCCGCTGAATAGGGGAGAAAAAGCGACGGCGGCAACAAGTTCCTAGTTCCGTGGCGTGCTGAGGGTTTCAGGCCCTGAAACGTCGAAGGTTCGAATGAAGACTGGCGATCGGAGCGGATTATGGCGGAGCGGGTTGGAATATTGAGGGCCTGGCGTCGGATGCCGATACTCGGACTGGTCGCGATGGCGGCAACCGCATCCGCCGGCAGCGCCCGTCAGGCGCATGCAACTTCCGCGGCGAACAACGTCGAGATTACCTGGACCGCGCATGGCATCCCGCACATCGTCGGGCGAGACTTCTTCGGGCTCGGCTATGGCTATGGCTACGCCGCAGCGAAGCTCGACATCTGTGGGCTGGCCGATGCGTTCGCGACATTCTCCGGCAGGCGCAGCGCCAAATCCGGGGGGCAGGCGCGGGACGTTGTCCGGATCCTGGGGCGACGGCCGATCACCAATGATGCCAGCGACGCGACGCGCCACCTGATCAACGACGAGGGCGTACCGGCGACCGCCGGAGGGCAGATGAGCCCAAGAGCGCGCGCGCTGGCGAAAGGGTTCGCCGCCGGATTCAATCGCTATGTCCGGGAGATTCCTCGCGCCAAGCTGCCAGCGGCATGTCGAGAGAGCGGCGTGGTCGGGCCGATCACCGCCACTGATGTCCTGAACCGGTCGCTCGGCGTCGCGACCCTTTTGAGTTCCGGCCTCCTGCAGAACGAGATGTTCAATGCGGCTCCGCCGGGGCGAGCTCCAGATGACACGCCATCTTCAGGAGGGCCACCCGCCGCAGCGACCCCTGCGGGCAGTAACGCCTACGCCTTCGGTAGGGAACGCACAGGCGGAAGTGGACTGCTACTCGGCAATCCACATTTTTTCTGGGACGGGCCCGACCGCTTCATGCAGGTCCACCTGACAATTCCAGGGCAGTATGACGCGATGGGCGTCACGCTACTTGGCGTGCCGGTGGTCATGATTGGCTTCAATGCTTCGCTCGCCTGGACTCACACCGTCTCGTCGGACGTGAGGGGTGTTGTCTACGAACTAAAGCTCGATCCTGCGGACCCCACGCGCTATCTCGTCGATGGCCGGTCGGAGCCGATGCAGCGGCGCACGGTCTCGTTTCCATCGCGTGACCCCGACGGGCGGCGTGCAACCCTCAGCCACGACTTCTGGATGACCCGCTTCGGCCCCGTGGTCGTCGGTCCCGCGACACCCTGGAACCGGGAACGGGCCTATGCGCTGGCGGACGCGAACGGTCGCAACGATCGTCTGCTCGACCAATGGATCGATATCGGGCGAAGCAAGACGGTGGGCGAGCTCAAGGCCGTCCTCGACCAGGTCAATGGGCTGCCATGGGTCAATACCATCGCGGCGGACCGCGACGGGAACGCTCTCTATGCCGACGTCTCGGTGACTCCGGACATTGATGCCGGGAGGGCTGAGACATGCCGTCCGAAAGGCGGTTTCCCGCTTGCCACCTATCTGATGCTTCTTGATGGAAGCCGCAGTGCGTGTGCCCGACCTGACATGGCGGCGCCACCGCTCCCTCCCGCGGCCAAGCCCTGGCTGATTACGCGGGACTATGTCGAGAACTCGAACGCAAGCCACTGGCTCGTAAATCCGCGTCATCCGCTGGAGGGGTTCTCGCCCGCCATTGGCATGGAACGGACGCCGCTCAATTTCCGCACCCGGCAGGGTCATGTCCAGGTCGCAGGCATCGACCCCATCACTCCCGCTATCGTGAAAGGAATGCTGTTCGAGGGAGCATCCCTGCAGGCCGACCTTGTCGTCCCCGGCGTGCTCGAGGCTTGCCGCCGGACGTCGGCGGTCACGCTCGGCGACGGAACGCGGGTCGATCTGGCCGATGCCTGCCGCACGCTGTCGGCATGGAATCGTCGCTACGACCTCGACAGCGAGGGCGCCCATCTCTTCTCGATGTTCGTCGCACGCCTTCGCAGGCCGGGAGCGGAAGATCTCGCAGGCGACGCGGCGTTGTGGCGGGTTCCGTTCGACCATCGCTCGCCACTGGATACGCCGCGCGACTTCGACTCAGATAATGCGCGCGTTCCAATGGCGCTCGGGGAGGCAGTACGCGCGCTCACCGATGCGAAGATTCCTCTCTCGGCGCGCCTCGGCGATGTCCAGTTCGTCGTGCGCGATGGCATTCGCGTGCCCCTCCATGGAGGGGCGACGTTCAGTGCGCTGTCTGCCACGCTCATTCCGGGTGTTGGCTTCACCGATCCGGTCAACCCCTCGAACTCCTACATCCAGGTCGTCACTTTCGACGCAAGCGGCCCCGTCGCCGACGCGGTCCTCGCCAGTTCCCAGAGCGCCGATCCGGCATCTCCATTCTTCGCCGACCAGACCTGGCTCTACTCGCGCAAACAATGGCTCCGCCTACCGTTCAGTCACCGTGACGTTGCGCGAGCCGCGATCGGACCCAAGACCGTGCTGCGAATCGAGAGGGATGGCGGGGCTACCCCCTCCCTTGCGCGAACACCGCATTCAGAGGACGTCAGTCTTCAGCGATAGCCCGGGAAACGATCAGCAGGGCGTCCGCGATATGCCGCCCGAACAGTAATCCGATCAGGACGGCGAAATGACCGAGAGACCACCAATGGGTACGACCACCAAGCCGCAAAGACTATGGCGCTGGCTGAAGCGGCTGGGCATCGGGATCGGCGCACTGCTGATCGGGTCGCTCGTCGTCGGCGTCGTCTATGAACAACTCGCGCGTTACCGCGCCGCGCGGGACTATCCACCACCAGGACGGCTGGTCGATATCGGCGGGCGCAGAATCCATATCGATTGCCGTGGTACGGGATCGCCCACCGTCATCTTCGAGAGCGGACTCGATCCGACCGGGTCACTGAGCTGGGATCGAGTGCATGACGTGATCGCGCAATCCACGCGCGCCTGCGTCTATGATCGGGCCGGAGTGATGTGGAGCGATCCGACCCCCGGCAGGCAGGACGGCGAGACGGTAGCGGACGATCTTCATGCGACGCTGACCGGCGCCGGGATCACGAGTCCGCTGGTGATGGTCGGGCACTCGCTCGGCGGCGCCTATGTCATGAATTACATCCGCAGATATGGCGCACAGGTCAAAGGGGTGGTGTTCGTCGATGCCTCGCATCCCGATCAGGCGACGCGGATGAGCAATCCCAAGATGGAGAAGGCGACGGCGAACGCTGCCTGGGTACAAAATGTGCTGGTCGCGACGACCTGGACCGGGCTGGTGCGCGCGATTTCGCCCGAACTGAAAATCCCGGGGATCTCCGCGCGGACCAAAACAATCGGCGCTGCATATCAGCCGCAGACGATTGCTGGATCGATGAAGGAGTTCGCTTCGCTCAACACGATTCTCGCGCAGGCGGGCAAGCTGCGCACTCTGGGTGACCGACCGCTGGTGGTACTGACGGCCTTGGAACCCTATCCAAGGGAGATACTCGCCGCGACAGGCCTCACCCCGGCCGAAGCGGCGCAAATGCAAACGATCTGGCGCGAACTGCATGCCGAGGAAGCGCGCTGGTCAACGCGGTCGCAGCAGGAATTGGTGCCGGATTCAGGTCATTTCATTCAGGACAAGCGCCCCGATTTGGTGATCCGAGCCGTACGCGATGTGGTGGCAATGGTCCGCGCCGATGTCGTCGATCAGGCGAAGAGCCAATAGCAAGGCCGCGCAATAGCTGCTGACAGATCATCGGCTGAACGAATGGCAGGTTTCGGGATCGACCGCGCGATCGTTGAACGACAACAAAGAGGGCGCAAAGCCGACAGGTCCAGGCACATCAAACATCCACCTCATCGATCACATTCTCCGTCGGGATGTCGGAATCACTCTCGGGGCCGTCTTCAGGCGAACGCACTGTTGTAGGCTTCGCCTTCGGGGCCAGTGCATCTGTACGCCGTTGCAATGCCTCAAGGCGCTTATCGGCGTCCTCGGCCGCCTCGCCGGCCTTTGTCGCCAACGCGAGATAGCGCCCGGCTGCCGCCTCCGAGCCAAAATATTCGATTTCCGTGTTCAGGCCCGCGGTGTCGACGCCGTCGGCTGCCTTTACAGCCAGCATGTCGAAACCGCCGCACAAGTCGAGCTTGGCCCAGTTGAAGGCGCGGCTCAGCGCGTCATAGCAATTCTGGCTGTAGATCATTGCCCCCGATAGACCCTCGGCCTGCAGGACCGCGCTCAAGTGCTGGCGGCCCTTACGCATGCTAGCTGCGTCAAGCGGCGCGACCGACGCAGAGGCGGAAAGCTCCATCGCCTCAATCTGGTTGCTGAGCGACGGGGAGACGAAAGACTGCGCAGTCTTGTCCTTGGACGATGAACACATTCCGATCATCAGCAGCAATCCGAGCACTGCAAGGACAGCAATCCAGCCATTAGAAGCAGTGTTCGAGTTTGCTGCGGCCATGCCTATCCCCCAGGAAACTAGCCTATGGCAGCGACTTCGAAGCTTCAACCTGCAAGTCAAAGCAGCGATTCTGTCCATAATGGATGTTTTGCTTCCACATCAGACACAAGTGCTTGTTGCCCTTGATTCTTGTGGCTAACCTCTTGTTTGGGGGAGAGAAGCATGGTGGTTTCGATACAGCTGAGGATCGACGACGCGTGGCGTGACGCGGCGGGTTCGGCCGTGCATTGGCTGCCGGGCTTCTATCCGCATGTGGAAGTGACACTCGAAAACGATTTGGTCGAGCTCCGCTCAGACGATCATAATAGCGCTGGCCTCGCGGCAATCTGGGCGGCAGCGCTCGCCAATGAGCTGCTGCTCGCCCGCGGCAATACCCGGCGCGCAGCGGCCTTCTCGACATTGGCAACATGAGCTTCATACCGCTCCGCACGCGACACTTGGGCGAAGAGCAGGTGCTGTGTGTCCAGGACACAGGGCAGTTCTTTCGCACAGCGCCGCCATTCCTAGCTCGGCTGGTTGATGAGCAACTGTCCGCCAACGACGATGCGTTTCTCACTGGCGAGGGCCATTTCCTCCACGACGGTGATGCTCTTGGGCAGGCCGCCTACCTTTATGGGCTGGCTGAACGCGCCGACCATGCCGGGCCGCTCGACTATCTGATTCTGGTGCCGACGCTGCGCTGCAATCTCAGCTGCAGCTATTGCCAGGTATCACGCGCAGGCATCCATCAGCCCGGCTTCGATTGGAGCGACGCCACCCTCGAGGCGGTACTGGCACTCCTCGACGGCCTGCCGGGCGAACGGATCAAGATCGAATTCCAGGGCGGCGAGCCGACGCTCCGCCCCGACCTGCTGCGCATGGTGATCCAACGCTGTCAGCGCTTCGGCGAACGCCAATTCGTCATCTGCACCAACCTCCAGACCGTCGACGACGAGATTCTCGCGCTATTCGACCACCCCGAGCTCTATATCAGCACGTCGCTCGACGGGGACCTGCTCACCCATCGGCGCCAGCGCACCGCCACCACGGCGGCGACCGATCAGTTCCTCGCCAATCTCGAGCGCGTCATCACGCGCTACGGCGCCGAGAAGATCTCGGCGCTGCCGACGGTAGATCCGCTCGCGCCGCCGCCCATCGATACGCTGATCGACAGCTATGCGGGCCTCGGGCTCAACAGCATCTTCCTGCGCCCGATCAACTATCAGGGTTTTGCGCGAAAGCGCCACCGGGACTCGCGCGAGCAGTCGGAAAGCTGGCGGGCCTATCATGAGGCGTTCGTCCGCGCGCTCATCGCGCGCAACTGGGCCGATCGCAGCCGCGTGATCGAGGAAACCTATACCAGCATCTGCCTGCGCCGGATTTTCCAGCCCGGCACCGACCGCCATGTCGACCTGCGCAATCCCAACCCCCTGGGACAGGACTATGTGGTGATCGACCATGACGGGCTGGTCTACCCAACCGACGAAGCACGGATGCTTTCGCGCTCCGGCGTGATCGACCTAGCGATCGGCGACGTCCGCTCGGGCTGGACCGGCGAGCGGCGCGATCTGCTCAATGCCCATAGCTCGAACTTCGACGATCCCGCCTGCCAGCGCTGCGCCTATCAGCCATATTGCGGACGCGACATCGTCGATGATCTAGCCCGCTATGGCCGTATCGATGTGCCGCGGCTCGACACCGAATTCTGCCGGCGACACCGGCATCTATTCGACCTGCTGTTCCGGCTGATTTACGAGGATGATCCCACGGTTCGCTATTCGCTGAGCCGCTGGCTACGCCTCGACGGCACGCCGCCGGCACTCGGAATCTCGCACCTGTGATCGAGCTCACGCTTCCCGCGCTTGCCGAAGCCGAACACCCCTTCATCGCCCGGCTGCGCACGCGCCGCAATGCCATGACCGGTCCGGATGACGCGATCCTGTGCGACGAAGACGACACCGGCGCGACCTTCGCCGGGGCGCACGGCCTGCTGGCGATCGACGGCCTGTCGGCGCAAGCCCTGGACGGTGATGTGGTCCTCGTCCAACCGGATGGGGGCCGCATCGAGCGGCTACTGCGCGCGGGCTCCCCGCACAACACCCTGCTCGTCACCGAGCGTTGCGACCAGCTCTGCGTGATGTGTTCGCAGCCGCCCAAGAAGACTCATGTCGATCGCTTTGCCCTGTTCGAGCAAGCCTGCCTGCTCGCCGAGCCCGACAGCGTCATCGGCATCTCGGGCGGCGAACCGACACTCTACAAGGCAGAACTGCTCGGCATGATCGAGCGGGTGCTCACCGCGCGACCCGACCTTGCTTTCCACGTCCTGACCAACGGCCAGCATTTCCAGAGCGAGGATATCGCCAGGCTGCGCGCGCCGCTCTTCCGCCGCATCCTGTGGGGCATCCCGCTCTATGCGCACGACGCGGCGCTGCACGATCATATCGTCGGAAAGCAAGGCGCCTTCACCCGCTTGGAGGAGAGCCTTGCGCACCTGTTGCTGAGCGGTGCGCGCGTCGAACTGCGCACCGTGCTCGTCCGCGATAATTTCGAGGTGCTGCCCGAACTCGCCCGCTATCTCGCCACGCGGCTGCGCTTCATCCACGCCTGGTCGATCATGCAGCTCGAGCATGTCGGCTTCGCCCGCAACCGCTGGCGCGAACTCTATGTCGAGCATGCCCAGGATTTCAGACCCATCGCCGCGGCCCTCGACCACGCGAAACTGCACGGCGTGCCGGCACACCTGTTCAACTTCCCGCGCTGCACCGTTCCCGCGCCCTATCGCTATCTCGCTGCCGCCTCGATCTCCGACTGGAAGCGCAAATATGTCGAGGCCTGTGATGGTTGCCGCGAACGCGAGGCCTGCACGGGTTTTTTCGAATGGCATCCCGATGCCGCGACTGAGGGAGTTCATCCTCTATGAAGCGCACGCGGTTCCTGATCCCCAGCTTGTTTGCCGCCGGTTTCGGCGCGCACGATCAGGCCTCCGCCGTCACTGTCCAGTTAAACACGGGCGGCAATGGCGATCCCGACCGCGCGACCTTGTTCGACATCTTCAAGCAGGGCCATATGGTCACGCTCGCCCAGCATCGCAGCCATTCGAGCCATCGCAGCCATAGCAGCCACCGCTCCGGCAGCGGCGGCCACTACAGCCATACAAGCCACACCAGCCATCGCTCGAGCACGGGAGGAGGTTATGGTGGCAGCTATGGCGCGCCGACCTATACCACGCCTGCACCGACGCCGGCCCCGGCACCACCAACGCGCTACTTGCCGTTGCGCAGTGCCCAGCCCGGTGAGGCGACACCGCCGCGCGCCGACAGCCAGCAGGCGCTGAGTGGTCGGACCGAACGATTCAAGTCGATCGTCAAACGGGTCCAGATCGCACTGCTCGCCCAAGGCTATTATCAAGGCGCGATCGACGGAGTGGTCGGCCCGGGCATGCGCGCAGCGATCCGCAAATTTCAAGCGGCGCGCGCCTTGTCGGTGACCGGCACGATTAATTCGGAGGTCCTCGACGCCCTTCGTGTCTCAAGCGAATGACGCCGCCTAAGCACCTCGAGTTCGAAGTGCGCTTGTCATAACTTACGTCCGCTCTTGAGCTGAATGCGACTTGGCCCGAAGGTCCGATAGGAGGGCGCAAAGCTGCCTTTGCCGCGTTGCGCTTGCCGAGCCCTTTGATCTAGCGAAATTTAGATTGCTAGCTAACCTCTTCGCATTAACCCTTCCCCGAGGATCTGCGTGTGGAAGGACTGGCGGTGGGACAGATTTTGAGGGGCCATTCAACTCCATGGAGCAAATGCAACCTCTTCCGGACGCAGCTACCCGGCGAGAGATCGTCGTTGTTCAACACGCCAGCAAGAGCTTCGGCGACAAGCTCGCATTGGACGACGTGTCGTTCGGCATACCAAGCGGCCAGATCTGCGGCTTGCTGGGGCCGAACGGCGCCGGCAAGACCACGCTCTTCCGGCTGCTGATGGGGATATTGAAGGCGAGCTCGGGCGACCTGAAGGTGGCTGGGCTCGATGCCTTCGAAGACCGGGTCGAAGTGAAGAAGCTGATCGGCTTCCTGCCCGACGAACCCGTTTTCTATTCCTATTTGTCAGGCCGCGAGTTGCTGGAATTGAGCGCCGGCATGCACGGCCTCGATACGGAAGCGGCAATGGACCGGACCTGGCCTGTCGCCGAAAAACTCAGGCTAGCGGACGATCTCGACAATTATGCCGAAGACTATTCGCGAGGCATGAAGAAGAAGCTCGGCCTGCTGCTCGCCATGCAGCATCAGCCACGCCTCCTGGTGCTCGACGAGCCGACCAACGGACTGGACGTCGAATCCACGCACCTCTTCTACGACCTGATCCAGGAAGTCGCGGCCGCCGGCACCACGGTACTCTTCTCGACCCACCTGATGGATCACGTGGCCCGGCTATGCTCGCATGCCGTGATCATCCGTGACGGGTCGCTGATCGCCAAGGGGTCGCTTGCCGAACTGATGCAGCTCCATGGCGACGAAAGTCTGGAATCGCTGTTCCTGAAGCTCACGGCGCGACCGCAGGGCGCATGAATAACGGCTCCGCGATCGGCTTCTGGCGGACAGTCGGCCTGTTGCTCATGGCGTCACGACGGCGCTCGAGCGGCCGCCATCGACGCCAGCAACAGCTGCTCAACAATCGCTCGGGCCGCGAGGCAACCAACTGGGGGGCGCTGGGCACAATCCTCGGCGTCCTGCTCATGGCGTTTCTGCACGGAGCCGCTGCGGTTTCGGTTCAGTCCGCGGTCGAGGCTAGCCAGGCCATTCAAACCAAGCGGCAGGGCAAGCTCGTCGTCAGCAGCTGGTTCATGGACGAAGTGAAGCTGCGGGCGGAGGAACGCGAAGCCGGAGAAGAACCCTCCCCCGATATCAGTGATGGCGATTATAGCCTGGAAGCCAAGGAAGTCGTGGAGCGCAACGGCGGTGACCAGGCCGCCACAGAAAAACGGCTCCGCGCCACGGTCGCCGCTGCGGACAGTAGTGAGCTGACCTCCAGCGACAATGCCGAACCGGGGCTCTCGAACCTCGCCAAGGCAGGACCGGTCGGCATGATCCTCGGATCCATCGTCCTGCTCTGGTGGTTCGCGATGCTGATTTGCCAGGGCGAGGGGCTGGAACTGGATCTCCAACGCCGGCGTCACCCGATGTGGGAATGGCTTCTTAGCCATCCGATCGGGGCCGGCGCAGTCTTCTTTGCCGAGATGCTGGCGCCCTTGTCGGCCAATCTCACCTATTGGACGGCACCGATCTTCACCGGAATCCTGTACGGTGCCGCGCAAGGACCATGGGCCGGCTTCGGAGCCGCGGCTCTGGTCGGCATTCCCGTGACCATTGCGGCGGCATGCGTCGGCAAGGCCCTGGAGATCGGCGCAATCCTGCGCTTGCCGGCCAGGAGCCGGGGCGCGGCGATCGGGATATTGAGCTGGTTCGGCTATGCCTCGCTGGTCTCGATTTTCTTCAGTATCGGGCTCATGCCGCGCATCGCGGCGGCGCTGAGCCTATGGCTGGGGCCGGCGCCCCAGGCCTCCGTCCCGATCCTGGGCCTGTTCCTTGGGCTCGGCCAGGACGGGGAGTTCTCCTTCCTGCGCGGCATGGTTTTTTGCTGGGCGACTAGCGCGGTCCTGGTGGCCGCATCCGTGGTCTTCAGCGCCCGGTCGGTCCGCAACGGCTTGAGCGGCGCCTTCGCTTCCGACACCTTGCTCTCGCGCCCGAGAAAGCGGGCGCGGTTCGGGCGCGATCCCCTCTTCCGCAAGGAGTATCTCTGGTTCGTTCGCGACCGAAGCGCGATCGTGCAAGTGATCCTGATCCCGGTCACGGTCGCCGGGTTTCAGCTGTTCAACCTTCGCGGCATCCTCAGTCACGCCGCGGACTCCTGGTACTACCTCAGCGGGGCCGCGATCTTCTTCGGCACTTATTTCCTTTGGATCCTCGGCCCGAAATCGCTGACCTCGGAAGGTGCCGCGCTATGGATCGCCCTGACGTGGCCGCGCGGGCTCGAAGGCGTGCTAAAGGCCAAAGCCTGGCTCTGGTCGATGATCGCCTCGGGCCTGGTCGTGGCGGTCCTGTTGGCATCGTGCTGGTTCTTCCCGCATGATTGGTGGCGGATCGCCCTGGTCGCGATTGGCTGGTTCTTCTTTGCGCGCAGCATGGCCGAAAAATCGGTCACGCTCGTCACCATCGTCTCGGATTCCGGCGAAGCCGAAAAGGTTCCTGCAGGGCGACGTTGGGCCGCACAGCTGGGGATGCTAACCTTCGCCATCGGCATCTCCACGCAGCAATGGAATCTCGCGATCGTCGGCATTGTCTATTCCTGGATAACCGCGGCTGCGATGTGGGAGAATCTGCGCGCGCGGCTTCCCTATCTGTACGACCCATGGTCGGAGCAGCTCCCCCCGCCCCCGACGCTGATGCACGCCATGGTGTCGATCAGCATCCTGATCGAATGCGCCTCGATCGTGACCGGTGTGGTGTTCGCGTTCGGCGGCAGGGAAAGCCTCGGGATCGCGCAAGGGCTGGGATATGCGGTCTGTGCCGTCGCGGTATCGATCGGCGTGTCCAATTTCCTGTCCCGGCGCGACGTCCCCCCTGCGCAAATCTGGCGCTGGCAGGGATCCGCGCCCATCCCGCAAGACGAGGAACAGCCGGAGGGAATGTGGCCGTGGATGCGCCGCTACCTGGCGGCAGACAGGGGCGAGCTTCGCTGGTTCTTCTATGCGGTAGCGGCGGGTCTGACGCTGGCCCTGCTCGCACATTTGTACATCGCGGCGATCGAGCTCATTCCGTCGATAGCCAAAGCCACCGAGGCATCGAGGCTTCAGATGGACAGCATTCCGGGGATGGCGACAGCCTATGCTGTCATCGCGATAGCCTTCGCGCCCTTCGCCGAGGAATATCTATTCCGCGGTCTCGTATTCCGGACGCTCGACCGGCAATGGGGAGGATGGAAGGCGGTGCTTGGCGCTGCCGCATTCTTCGCCATCTATCACCCGCCGCTTGCCTGGCTACCTGTCGGCTTAGTTGGGGCTGCCAATTGTCTGCTCTTCAAACGCTCCGGACGGCTGGCGCCTGCTGTGCTGCTCCATATGACTTATAATGCTGCGGTGATCCTGTGGACCTAAAGCCTGCCCCATGGGCGCGCAGCACAATCTGCACAGCAACATCGTAGAGATCGGCGCAACATACACCGAGAAACGCGGGCTCGCGGTAGAACACGACCTTCGGGCGCCTGAATGAACGGCCGCTTTCAGGATCGCGCGTGATCCGATCGAGTGTCCGAGATTGGAGCGCTTAGCGGCCGATCAGCGCCCTCGCATGGTCTGCGTTGAGGCAGTCTTATTTCACGGATGAGGCACTTTTATCCGGGCTCAACACCTTGCTCACGCGAACCGTGCCTCGGGCTCGGCTAGCAGAGCGCGTGCGGCCGCATTGTGCCGCGGCGGTTCCGCTCAGATCGATCCGAACCACCAAGCGGCCGCTTCAATTGACCCACCGGCTATACCTAGCTGGAGGAGATGCCTCGCAAGCGGACGATAATGCTCGGCGTCATAAACATCCGCGATCCACTTTGAAGATGCTCCACGCCGTCGTTCCAGCATTGAGTTGGGCTTAAAGGTCACGTGCTGGCTGCTGCCACAGAATATCGTTTCGTCTCCATCCATCCTGCAAGAAGGCCTCAGCCGGGCCCGCAAGATCAAATAGTTACCTATCTACCGCTGCCGTTTGGTTTCGATCCCGAGAATGCCTCATCCTGCAAATTATTGCGCAATATCAAACACTTGACATCACATTTGCACAGTGCTCTGCTGACATCTATCCGTTCGCGACAAGGTCAATATGGATGGCGAGGCGCGCAAAAGTTACCGCCCCAGGATGCCTCAAAGTCCAGGCACACGTTTCCCGGGCTCTCGGTAAGCGAACCTTGCGAACACCCCCGTCGTCGATAAGTATCCGGTTGTGAAGCGCCGCGACGTACTCGACTTCGGCGAACTAGCTCCGCCGACCGTCAATCAAATTGACCCAAACTATTTTGCGGTCATTGATACGGATAATCTAGTACTAACTACCACGATCGATGAACGTACCACGCGCTGGCACTATGCATCGTATTCACGAAAAAATCTCGCGCAAGAGATAATCCTTGTATTCTACCACATGATAAACAGCGGAAAGTACTTCCGAAAGCACACGACTTTTCATAGTTACAGATTGACCATTGGAGGCATCTTGTCGAGCATGGACAAGATCGATCCAGAGCAACAGATCCAGTCTGTTGCGCAACTGGATAGAACCTTTCTGGATTCCATGGATCAACCTGCGATGTCCGTGTCGCAGTGGAGCAAGCTGTGTATTTTGATCGTCGTGCTTCGTGCGGCCAGAAAGATGAGCCCCCATGCAGTCGCAGCCAACCTAACAGACACAACTCTGGGCGACCGGCTTGCTTACACTAGCCGCTACCAGAAGCCCGCCACGAGCCCCAGGGACGCTTACAGCGCCTATGTGACTCGCCAAATTCAAGAGGCTGCTAAGGCAGAAATCGGGCCGGTCATTGAGCGGGTTCGCGGCGGAGCTGCCCGCCTTAAAGACCTGCAGAAGCCTCACGTCAGCCAGCCTGCTATCTTGTCGCCTGCTGACAGAACCCTGCTTGATTTGGCGCAAGGTCGCCCTGTCGCACCAGCGGTATTCTCCAGGTATCTCCGAGACGCTCGGTGTACTGTTTTGACATTCCGAAGTTACATCACTGGAGCGGACATCGGCGATGACGCGATAATCCATGCATCTCATCTGATCGCGAGCGGTTGGACGAAAGACGATGTTCGCAAAGAACTCAGGATATCGCGCAGAGTGCTGGACGCAATGTTTACACATTGTCCAGAGTTTTTAGATCGCCTCTCACGATATGAGACAGAATCTGTCGCGGCCGTTGTGGATGGCACCAAGCGACGCCGGGCCGAAGATGAGGAACTTTGGGAAGCGTCGATACCACCTGTTCAGATCGGGGACGATATCGACAAACCAACGGAACTTTGGCGCAGGCAAGAGGACCAACTCAGGCGTAGGTTGCACGTACTGCGTATATGGGACGACAAGGGGATCCCACTATCGAGGTTCGGCGATCTGAGTTTTGGGGTCAGGAGTATTCTAACTTGGGAAGAGCCCGTCTTCGGGATCGCCCCGCTGAATCGAAATTTTTACACCTACCGGAGAGCGCACCCAGAGTCGATGATGGACATTACTACTGTAGCGCGATCCCTTACTGCCCGCTACGGGAAATATTTCCGCCAAGACCTGGCTAAGAAAACTGCCACTAAGGTCCTCGAGCTCGAGAGAATCCTTCTTCAAGAAGACTGGAGCGCCTTACCGCCGAATTTCCACTTTTCGTTTACGGGCTGGCTGCAATGGGACGATCCATCGCGATCGATACATAAACTTTCTTCGAGTGGATTATTTGTCAACGATAAGAGGTATGGACCGATAGCTAAACGGGCAAAAGAGCTCCTCCGTGCGATTGAATTGAAATACCGCGCACTTAGATCTGAACCTGCGCGACACGCGGCACCGCTGGTAGATATTATGCGTCCAAGCGAAGTCGCGCGCATGCTATGTCCGACAATGGACGAACTCACACCTTTTATGGCCATTCTTGGCCTAATATGCCAAATAGACTATTCATCCTTGAAGACATTGCGACGGGACTGCCTTGAAAGCTCCGCGAACGGATACGTAAATATTAAGTATCGTAAGTCACGTGATAATGATCGTCTCTATACACAACGAGAGCGAGATGGAGGAATTGACACCCCGGGCGGGCTAATTCGTCTGATTTTAGAGCTGACGGAGCCCGCTCATATCGCCCTAAAATCTTCTGGGGACCGCCATCAGGATTATCTTTGGCTCGCGAGCTATAGAGCTGGCTTCAGGCTGTGCACGTTTCAACATCCCGTCCGGCATCCGTGGTGGAGATTTTGTGATCGCAATATTATCATCTCTGATGATGGGAAAATGTTGGATGGCCTAGAGCCGTCGAGATTTCGTAAGACCGTCAAAGCGCATAAGTACACGAAAAGCGGCGGTGATATCTTTGCACTGGCGGATGATCATAGTTACGCCGTTGCTCGCGATCACTATGCCAACCTCCCTTCTCTTGAAGAACTGCACGACGAAGCTGTGGTAAGCGGACTAGGGCACGCCCTGGCCGACGCCGCAGCAAGAGTTATCGCCGGCAATGAACCACCTTCAAAGCAAGCGGCGCGGTTGAGCGAGGCAACTGGGCAGCCCTTTGCATCTTGCTTGGCGGCGATCCAAGGATCCGAAGACGTTTGGCTTGCGGGGTGCGTATCCTTCCATAGCAGCCCGTTCGGCTTGCCAGGGGAAGCGTGTCCGGCGCCTTTCAGCGAGTGTCTTCATTGTAACAATGGCATCTTCACATCACGCAAGTTGCCAAACTTGCTTCGCTACGCGTGCATACTCAGAGAGCGGCGACAAACCGTTCACGAAGATGTCTGGCGCACCATTTACAAGCCAGATCTGGACCGAATCGAACTCCAGATTCTTCCGCAATTTACTGCCGAGCAAATCGCGCGAGCCACGACGGTCATTCATGGGGCTGCCGATCACGATCCGCTGTTTATGCCCCCGTCTGTCGGGCTGACCTCATGAACAGCCGCCTAGCTTGGCAAGAGAATGCATTTGCGGATCATCGGCGCATATCCGACGATCTGCCGGTCGTGCCTGAGTATCGCCGCGTCTCAGAAAAGGAGGGGCTCGCGCCCCTCTCGCTCTTTCGCGACGATGAATGGGACCTGGACGTTGGCATTCACGCGCCCAACGTGGGCATGTCGTTGCGTAAACTGGATTTTACCGGGCACAGTGAAGATTTTCGTGAATTCATAAAAGCTTATGCTTGGTGCCTTATGAATTTCGACCACGCAGGCGTCCCAGGAAATCTAGAATCTTGCCCCCCGAATCGACTGAAGAAGAATCTCCGTTGGATAGAGCGCTATTGCGCGTTCATGGCTGAACGGAACCTTCAGATTTCGTCGGTTTCAGATGATGACAACGATGCTTGGATGGCGATGTTCAAAGAGCAAAGCTATTCGCAGCGTGTGCGGGCCGCAGCCGTGCCGCGGCGCCTTTTCATCTACCGGCCCTGGCTACCCTTTGCTGTCTCGACGGTCATGCCCTGGAAAGATCGGCAGCCGTGCGAAGTACTAGGACCACCTCCCATCGGCGAAGTGAACGCCACATCTCGCATCCCTCGCGCGATCATCGATCCAATGATGAAGTGGGCCCTATTCTATGTTGAAACTGCAAGCCAAGACATCTTCCGATTATTAAAGTTACGTCGTGATCGCAGAAGACCCGCAAACCCGGCGGGTTGTCCGTCCTTTGAATTCGAAAATATACCTGGGACGGGTGTAGCTTGGCGTCGCCTTAGTGAGCCCTATGAGGTCGATCTCGAAGCTCAATATCTAACGACTGCGGCATACTTGATCACCGCCTACCTGTCAGGAATGCGCGACTGCGAAATTCAAACGATTAAACGAGGTGGTTGGCGCATAAAGCGAGATGAGGACGGCACCCCATATCGTTTTTTGGTAGAGGGTGTGGCGGCGGCGAAGGGGCGACGAAAAGCTCGCGCGCGATTGTGCGACCGCAGGCGAACGTGGATTGTCCTCCCGGAAGTCCACCGCGCGCTGGAAGCTCTCACTATGCTCCGGGAGATTATGCTGTCGATCCATCCGGATCGACTTGGTGCTCGAGACACCGATCTGATCTTTCGCCGGTTCAAAGACCTAAAGACGGACTCCGTGGCCTTGCTGGACTGCTCCGGGCCATGGCTCAACGCATTTCAGACTCACGTGAACCGCCTGGCCGCTAATGCACTTGAGGGAGCGGGCATGCCCGCCGACCGCGACCTCATCCATAATCTTTACCGGATTCCTTCGACTGACGATGGTCAACACTGGCGGTGGAGCACTCGACAGCCGCGTCGTACGATCGCTTGGTATATCGCCAATGAACCTTTCGGAACGGTGGCAGGCATGCGCCAGTTCGGACATGTGCGGGAAGTAACCTTTGAAGGTTATGCTGGCTCCGTTGAGGCCGGATTTCGGGATGAAGTTGAAGCCGCGCGTGCCGCGGGGAAAATGCGTGACCTCATCGACATGTACACCGACGTCAAAGCAGGCGCCCGTTTAGGCGGCCCAATGGGAGCCAAACTCGAGGCCGATTTCCGGCACATTGCGGAGGTACTTGGAGATCTTCCAGGAAAAGTGGTCGACGAGAAGCGGCTGGCACAAATGCTCAAAAACGTCGCCCGTGAGGTTTATCCGGCGCTGATAAACGACTGCTTTTTCGACGCCGCCACGGCGCGGTGCCTCAAGCGGCCGGAAGTTAAGTCACTTCAAAAGCCATACTTTGCCCAGTGTGACTGGACGAAATGCCCAAACAGCTGTTTCTGGCGGAAGCACAAGCCAATGATTGAACGGAGTTTAGCTGAGGCGGTCGAATACCGGAAGCGACCTAGAATATCGAAGAATCAGCGCCTGGCGCTCGACTCTGTCATAGCCCAATACAGGCGCGCGCTCAAGCAGACCCAAGATGACAGTTCGTCGTAAATCAGAAATAGCGGTCTGCGAGGCCATCCAGCGACTGGTTTCCGGCCAACCTATCCGCGCCGAAAACTGCATGCTCGTCGACCTCAATCTTGCGATCGAGGCGGGCGTTTCGAGGGCAACGATGTATCGGTCTGAGGCCATGCAGGATTGGCGAAAAGCAAAAGAATCAGCCGTTCGCCGGGCCATTATCGTCTTAAAGCACCGGGCAGTTGATAATCCGAGTTTAGTGCTCACTGATGCCGATCTCGTGCGTGAAGCGATGGTCGAGCGTGCTGCACTACGGGAGTTCCCGAAATTTCAAGCGGAATGGCAGGCTGTCAAAGACAATCAAATGTGCCAGCTTAGCATAGAGCGCTCAGACCCCGATCGGGTGATCACCTCACTCGTATCGACCATCTATGGTCTCGCCCTAGCCTTGCGGCGTAAGGACGAGATCATTCAGGTACAGGCGAAACAATTGGAGATTGGCTCAGGTAAGATTGCAGCATTTCCGCCTCGTAGGCTATAATGACAGAATCTACACGTCCTGTCACATCGGTGGCACTCGCGCCCCGCCTGGAGGATGACTGCCACCCCAGCTGAGGGGCTGACCCACTCGAGATTTGGCGAAGGCTGCTCAGCTGAGAACAGTATCCCACTCGCGAATAGCGCGATCAACAAGTTCTTGATTATCTTCAACGAACTTCAGGTATTTGTATGTTGTCGCGATACTACGATGCCCAAGCCGGCGCTGAAGTTCTCGGAGGGGATCTCCCACGAGGCGGTCGAACACCTCGCCCCTACGATCAAGTAGTCGGCTTTTATGCCTGATCTCAACTAGGCCTCTAAGCTGGAAGTTGAGCTGATGCACGGCGAAGGTATGGCGCAGCACGTGGGGAACTACGTGAATTTCCTGTCCCGTCTTGCTTAGAACGCGTCCGCACGCCGCGGCAAAAGCCGCTTCCCATGCCCGCCGCGAAAGGGCGAATCCCTGCTCCGATAGCCATAAGGCGCCGACGTCCACAACTCGATATCGGTTTCCCGGTTCGAGTTGAACCTCAATGAGCTTAGTCCGTTCCTCCATGGTGAACCGGTCGAAAGGGATTAGGCTTTTAACTTGGCTTCCAGCAATAATTCTGGCCTTCGCGGGAGTCTCGCGCTGGAAGAAGATAAACCGGCTTTGAAATGGAAGATCTTTTTCTCGATATATCGAGGAAGGAAAATAGCGTTTCAAGGTCTTGCCAACGATATTGGACCGTTCTTCATTAATGTACGGCTCTATGAAGTCGCGACAAACGCGCTTCGAATAGAGGATGTTTCGAGCTTTCCGTCGCTTTGTTATCTGGGGCGAGAGCCCCAACTCCACAGAGAAACTCGTCCCGAAGCTTCGCAGCGCTGGGAGCTCATATCGAAGCAGCAAGCTGCTCTCGGTACATCGAGCACCAGTTGTCACGAGGAATTCGGAGAAAGCGACATTGCGCAAAGGGCTGCGCGGCGCGGTGCCCATCCCTATGCGTGAGAACGTCAGATAATCAGCCAGACAGATCATCCGAACTCGGTCATCCGACTCGTAGCTTGCGCGGAAGGTGCTCCATTTCAACTCTTCGCAGGAAATTTTTAGATATCGAGCCAGTTCCAGGAGCGCAGCGCAGACCTTGTTCCAAGTGTTGGGTTGCAGTCTAGATGTACTAGGCCCTTGCAGTCTCAGCGCGCGATAGCTCCAGAAATCTGCCTCGCTTGCAGTAGCGAGGTCTTTGCCGCGGCTACGCAAGTAACGAGAAAAGAGGTTGGCTTCACGTGCATAGGTTTCTGCCGTCAAAGGAGACCTTTTTATCAACCTCATACGCGCGGCGAAGTCGGTGAGTCGCTCGTCCAGTTCCCATCTATCAGTGAGTAATATTGGAGTCAGTTCTTGAACGGCGTAGTGGTCTAAGGCTGCTAACGCCTCGTCGATAATATCGAGCGGACAGATATCAATGTCGAGTGCGTGAATTGCCGCGTTCAAGTCAGACCGTCTAAGCAAGACCATGGGCATGCGACACAGACTATCAGATTAGGCCGGGCCATGAAGGTGCCGCGGTTCCGATTGGCGCGACAATCCAACATCCAACCGCATTGGACTAGCAAGGTGAGACCCCGCACAATCTTTTCGTAGAACCCAGATGCGCCAGGCTCACTTCGCCCGGCTTCACCCTGAGCCCGCCGCCGGTGAGCGCCGCCATCGAGGCCGAATGGTGCGGGCTGCGGAACGGGCGCGTCCGCGTCAGCCGCCCGCCCTGCAGCGCGCCCGCCACCGAAGCGACCATCGACACCTCCAGCGCCTCGGCGGCATCGAGCGGCGGCAGGATGCCCGGCAGGCAGGAGGCGAGCAGCGACTTGCCCGCGCCCGGCGGCCCGCACATCAGCAGGTTATGCCCGCCCGCCGCCGCAATCTCGAGCGCGCGTCGCGCCGTCTCCTGCCCCTTCACCTGGGCGAGATCGGGCCCCGGCACGCGTTGGTCGACCATGCCGGCCGCGGGCGCGGGCAGCAGCTGGTTGCCCTTGAAATGGTTGAGCAGCGCGATGAGGTCGGGTGCGGCGACCACGTCCACCTGCCCCGCCCAGCTCGCCTCCGGCCCCTGCGCGGCGGGACAGACCAGTCCCTTGCCCGCCTCGGCGGCGTGGAGCGCAGCGAGCAGCACGCCCGGGCTCGGCGCGATCCGCCCGTCCAGCGCCAGCTCGCCGACCACGACATAGCCGGACAGCGTCTCTGCATCGACCACGCCCATTGCTCCGAGCAGCGCCAGCGCCACCGCCAGGTCGAAATGCGAGCTTTTCACGTATTGCCCAAAACCTATCATATCTTGGTCCCTAGGGCCTTCGGTTTACTGACATCCGCGATCTTGCTTGCCAGCGCTGGTGCTTGAGCAGCACTTCGCTTGCGAGCGCGTGGGCCAACGGATGCGGAGCCGGTCGCGCTTGGAGGGGGCGCACAGCAGGCGATCGACATCCATGAAGGCGAGATGGTTGGTGCAGCCGGAAGGTCTATTCAGCAAGTCGCTTTCCGAAAATGATACTCTTCCTGCTCTTCCGTATAGAACGTCAGCTGGCTTCCCGATATCCTGATTATATTGCCAGGCTCGTGATGAACTAGCTGCAAGATGCCCCTTTTGTCCACTTTAGGAACGGCTCCTGGGCTCAGGTTAAGCTGATTTCCGAGATTTGTTCTGCTAAACCTTACCAGGAAGCGTTCATCCGACTCACCATTTACGCGAATATCGTTCTTACCCAAGACGATTGTTTGCCCGCTCGTCGATACATAGCAACCACGCGCCTCTAGAGGAGTGCTATTGTCGTGAGGCATTAGAATAGAGGTGACTATAACGATCGCCACGCCTACGAATAATATTGCACCAATGCCTTTTATGACTTCCTGCGCGCTATTTGGCATAGCTACACCCATATATGATAGTCCGAGAAGCAGTGAATGAGAACGCTTTCCCGGGCGCGTTAGCTGATGCCGATCCACCAGTTAATCCCGAGAAGGACTGATTAGTTGATATCGATAACGATCCGACGCCAACTCCCCCTGATAGGTTGAAGCTCATCCCGACGAAGTTTTGTATGTCCGAGTAGAAGTTAAACACGGTAGCACCACCGCCGACATCGAAACCTAGTCCCGCTCCTACCGTTCTGTAGTACCCAGAAACTTTGCCGTTTGCAGAATCAAATTTCCCAAAACTAACTTGAGCACCTGCGCCTGGAAGGAAAGAGCCATTGAGTGATTTGGCGACCACCGCGCCACCGATGTCGAGCGCGCGCTGGCACGACTTATCCGCATCTCTGTTTTGCGCCCTTTGCGGCGGCGGGTCTTTTCTCGGCGCCGGCGCCCCGCCGCCGCCGCCACGGTCAGTCTCACGTGGAGCTACCGGATCATCGCCCCAATCGCACTTGGCCCTTGAAAGCATCGCGCCGCCATAGCCATCCAAGCGCGAGGCACTCTCGTAGTACTCAGTGTAACAGCGTAACAATCCACTGGGGTCGGTAAAATTGATCGGGTCACCGCCGACATAATTATACAGATTCATCCCAGCCTGGTACCCGATGGGATCGGTCTGCAGGAAGCGTCCCAGGGTGGGCGAGTAGATGCGTGCCTTGTAGTAATACATGCCCAGCTCCGACAGCCAGGCCTGGCCGGTATATTGAAAGCGCCCGATATTGCCGGCGGCTGGGATGCCATATTCGTCATAGCTGTTGACGCCGATGACGTTGCCCGAGCTGTTAGTCACCGTAACGACCGAGCCGCGCTCGTCGGCATGCAGCCAGCGCCGGTCGCTCGTGCCCGAGCCTTCGTACCACACCAGCGCCTCATCGGCACTGGGGCCGAACACATAGCGCCGCAGCACGCTGCCGGCGGGATTGGACACCTCCGCTGCCATGTTGCCGCCGTCATAGACGAAGCGCGTCGAGGTGCTGGTGTCATATTCGGAGAGCCGTCCCAGCGCATCGTAATAGAGCGTCACGCCAGGCCCGGACTTGAGCAGATTCTCCGACGAATAGCCGTAGCCGGCACTGCCCGAACTGGTCAGGTTGCCGCGTCCGTCATAGCCGATGCCGGTCGGGCCCGCGGTCGTGGCCTGATTGAGGCCGTTGATCGTATAGCCGCGATCGACATTATAGTGCCCGTTCCACGCATAGGCATCGTTCGAGCGGGTCTGCGAAGTGATTTGCCCCGCCGGATTGTAGCTAAAGCCATGCGTGAAATCATAGGCGCTGCCGGCCAGGTCCTGGGCGAGCGAGGCGAGGCGAGAGACGCTATCATAGCTGTAGCTCGTGCTGGTGCCGTTGCCCCGGGCGATACCGGTCCGCCGACCGAGCTGGTCGTAGCTGTAGCTTGCCAGCACGCCCACGCCCGAGGTCGCGCCATTCTCGCGGATCGCGGTCATCTCACCGGTCGTCAGATAGTCGTAGTCGACATAGAAGCCGTCCCACCAGTTCATCCGCGCGCGCCGGCCGGCAAGATCATACTGATAGCTGATCGTGCCGAAGGGCTGTGCCTCGCTGGTCAGCCGGCCCAGCGCGTCATAGCCGAAGCTGTGCGTGATGTCGGGGCGCACCAGGCTCGTCACCTGGCCGAGCAGGTTGTAGCTGTAGGTCACGTCGGGCTCGCTGCCCGGCAGATCCTTCAGCGTCACCCGGTTCAGATTGTCATAGGTGAAGCCGATCACCTGCCCGTCGCGCAGGCGGCGCGAGGTGACGTTGCTGGCCGCGTCATAGCCGAGCTGCTCATAATCGCTGCCCGAGCTGGTGCCCGAGCCGGCGGTGGTCACCGGGTAGGAGGTCTTCGAGAGCCGGTCGAAGCCGTCATATTCATAGCTGGTCCTGTTGCCCTCGCCGTCCGTCACGCTCGCCAGCTTGCCGTTGTTCGTATAGGTGCTGGCCACCTCGTTCGCCTGGTCGGCGGTGCCATAGGCGGTCTGGATCGTGGTGACCTCGCGCGCGCTGTTGTAGAGGTTGCGGACGATCCGGTCCGGCCCCGCCGCGCCGGTGGTGGTTGCCGTGCAGGCACCCGGCAGCGAGCCCCAGGCCGCGCTGTTCATCCGCACCGCGGTGCAGTCATAGGTGCCCGCCGCGTCATAGCTGCGCTGCGTCACCTGATAGATGGTGCCGCCGGCGCTGACCGTCTGCTTCACCGGGCGATCGACGCCGTCATAATCGGTCGCGGCTTGCTGCAGGCTCGTGAAGCCGGCCCAGTCGCCGTCGCTCTGGCTGCTGACGTTGCCGGTCTCGCTCAGCGTCACCCGGCCCTTCGGATCATAGGTGGTTCGCTGCGCGCGCGGCTTGAGCGCCCCTGCGCCATCCGGGTCCGCGCTGACGACGCCGACCAGCTGGCGGGCCGCGTCATAGCGATAGCGCGTGGTGTCCGCAGAGCCGGGGAGCGGTCCGTCCACCGTCCGCACATTGCCGGCATCGTCATAGGCGATCGTCGTCGTTGCCGTCAGCGAGCCATCGCCGGCGCCCTTGCTGACGACATTCGGCAGGCCGTTGATGTCATAGGAAATGCTGGTCTTCACTTCGTCCGCCGTGCCCGCGCAGCTTGCCGTGCTTTGGCAAGCCGAGATGCTGCTCACCTGCTGGACGCCGTTGATCGTCGTGTAGCTGTACGTGGTGGTTGGGCGCGTGCCGCCGCTGCTGGCGGCGGGTGCGGCGACGGTCAGCAGGTCGCCGGTGCTGGTGTTGTAGGTGTAGTCGGTCTGGTTGCCCTTCGCATCCTTCGTCCAGTTGGGCTGGTTGCACTTGGCCGCATAGGTGCAGGACGCGTCGTAATTGGCCGGTGTCACGATGTCGGCGAGGCCGGAGCCCGATTTCGCGACGGCGCGTTTCTCGGTCACGTTGCCGCGGCTGTCATAGGTGAGCTGGGTGTAGTTCCCCTCGGGCTGCGTAATGCGCGTCACGCGCCCGCTCGCATCATATTGCCAGCTGGTCGTCCGGCTGAGCGGATCGGTCCTCGACGTCATCCGCTGCGAGGCAATGTCGAACGTATAGTTGGTCGCGCCGGCATCGGGCGGGGTGACCGTCACATAGCGGAAGCCGGCCGAATCGTAGGACGAATAGCTTGTGGTCCCGGCCGCTGTAGTAATTGCACTCACGCGTCCGCCGGAATAGGCGATTTGCACGTCTTCCGTGCTGCTGCCCGGTCTCTTGATTCCGACCAGGCCCGTGTTGTCCTGACGGTAAGTGGTGGCACGTCCTATCGGGTCGGTAACAGTCAGGTAAAGGTAAGGAACGACCGCATTGAAACTCGTCGCCATGTAGCGACTGGTTGCGCCGGGCACCGCCGTATTCGTCAGCGATACGCCAAAGGTAGTGCCCCACGCTGCCCAATCGGTACCGAAGATGTCGGTGGGATCCGTGCTCGGCGCCGCATTGTCGTATGTCAGCTTGTATCCCGAGTTGCTCTGAACGGACGACACCCGATAGGCATAGGAATGCCCGGTGCAGATCTGGCCGTCGGCACCCTCTTTCGATTGCGAGCAATAATACATGCTCTCGAATGTGTATGTCAGCTTTTCGCCGGAGGGCTTGGTGACGTCGGTGACGACGCCGGTGATGCTCTGGAACATCGCCGCGCCGACATAGGCCCTGTTGAAGCGGATGACGGTGCCATCGCTAAGCACATAGGTGTACACATTGCCGCTCAGCGACAATGTGGACCCATTTGCTTCGGTCGGGATGTAGCTGCTGCCTGAGATGGTAAAGCGGTCGGCCTTGCCGGCATAGACGACATTGACGGTGCTACCGCTCACCGACAAGGTCGCGACCAGATTGTCGCCCCAGATCTGGTTGCCCCGGACAAGCTTGTACCAACTCAATCCTGCATCGCCCTGACCGGCCGACAGAACCGGCCCATCCGCATTCATCGTCCCCAGGAAAAGGTCGACCCCGTTTGCGTCGATCGACTCGCGGACCGGGACGACAGTGGCAACCTGGGCCCTGGCTGCCGGCGCGAACGACAGCAGCGAAGCCGCGGTGAGCATCGAGCAGGCAAGCAATTTGGCAACGGCACGGTGGCCGACCGGGCGCACGGGCCCGATGTGATTCAGCATGAATCCCCCTCTTTTGATCTTATGAGCATGAATCCGGGCGCAGAGGGCGCCGCGCGAGATCAGGGCGCCGGGTTCGGCGAGCCGGTGACCTTCACGTTCTTGCGGTTGTTGGCCTTGTCATGGGTGTATTCGGCCTTGACGCCGTTGTTCACCGTGCCCGAACGCTCGACTTTCACCAGCCGGCCCTTGGCATCATAGGTGTAGGTGACGGTCTCCGAGGCCTGCGCCGATGAAGCGATCATCGCAGCCAGGCCGACGCCGAGTAGAAGCCTCATGCGCATACCTCCCCCTTCTTTGGCTTGAAAGAATCGCGGGCAATCCTGCAAGCAGGTCGAATATTCATGGAAATGCGCACTTTGCCAATACGAGAAATAGGCCAGGAAAATTAAATCCATTTTGGATATTAGTTTACTTAAAAGCCTTCGCTCATCGAGGATAGGGAAGTGTCGCCTATGGCTGGGCGATTTGGCATGCCGTCTAGGATGAGCGCGAATGCCTTGGTGGCTTCGTTGGCGGTGTGGCTGTTGACCTGCGCCGCGCTGCGATCCAGGAATTCGTCATTAGGTACTCCATGACACGAAGCGATTTCAGCATGCCTCCCGGCCTCATCATAGCGGGTCGACCTTCACCTGCCGCTAACTGAGCGATACCAGAGCTCGGGAATCGCACATCGTTCGCGCAAGGTGCATCCTGTCGCCGAAGGGGAGTATTCGATCGAAAGGATGATCGATGCGCTCATCCCTACAAGGAATCCGCCCGGTTCGCTGCGCGATCTATGCCCGCAAGAGCGCAAAACAGGGGCTGGACGAGGACGTGAATAGCCTCGCCGTGCAGCATGACATCTGCTCGGCCTATATCAAATCGCAGCGCCACCGCGGATGGACCGAGGCACCCGAAACATACGAAGATGGCGGGTTTAGTGGCGGCAACCTCAGCCGCCCCGGGCTAACCCGGCTACTCGGTGCCGTCGAGCAAGGTCTCGTCGACGTAATCGTCATCTACAAGCTCGACCGGCTGACACGTTCGCTTTCGGACTTCACCCGCCTGATCGACCTGTTTGACCAACATGAAGTGACCTTTGTCAGCGTCACCCAGTCCTTTGACACGCAGGACAGCCTCGGCCGGCTTGTGCTCAACATCCTGCTGACCTTTGCCCAGTTCGAACGCGAGATGCTCTCGGACCGCATCTGCGACAAGGCGCACGCACTCAGACGTGCCGGCCACTGGATCGGCGGCGCCGCCCCCTATGGCTATGACCTGGTCGACCGCCGCCTTGTCGTGAACGAACTGGAAGCGGCCAAGATTCGCGAAATCCATCACCTCTATCTCGAACTCGGCAGTTCCAATCGGGTGACCCTCCGCATGGCCGCGGAGGGGATGCGATCGAAGCAATGGATTGGGCGCGCCGGTCGAACCTGCGGCGGCTTCCCCGTCACCCGGACGCTGATCTACGGCATCCTGGCCAGACCGGCCTATATAGGCGAATTCCATGTCGATGGCGAAGTGATCCCCGCGCTTCACGAGCCCATCATCGACCGGGAGACCTGGGAGGCGGTCCGCCAGTTGAAGGAGAGCCGGAAGCTCAAGCTCCCGCCGCTCACCGCGGACACCAACCTCCTGCTTGGCTTCCTGTTCGACGATCTCGGCCGACAGATGGTAATCTGGCCAGGCACGCGCGAATGCACCCTGACCTCACGCCGTTACTATGTCTCTACATCGAACCACCGCCTCACCAGGAGCGGCACACGCGCGCTGCGCGCGACCGCGGCGGATCTCGAAGACCTGATCCGGGCTGTGATCTGCGCCTTCTACCGCGACCGGGAAGAGGTCAGCACGGCGGTGCACAAGCTCGGCTACCGAGACGGCAATACCGACAAGCTGATCGACGGCGGCACCGGGGCAGCCCGCTACCTAGAGACCTGCGATCGCCACAAGCTACGCCGCGCCTGGGAAGCGCTGATCGAACGGATCGAAATCTCACGCGAGCGTGTGCGTATCATCCTGCGATGCGAGCAAGTCCGCGCGCTCCTCGCGTGGTCCGGTAAGGGGTCATTTCGCTATGGGCCCAATATCGATGCCAAACACCACCACATCCATGTCCTTGAGAGCGAGGCCTTCACCGTCCGAGCCGAACGGCGTTTCCGCCTCCCTATCGATACCACAGCGGTGCCCGGTACGCCCAAGCGCAGCCTGGTCAACCTCATGGCCCTTGCCAGGCGGGCACAAGCTCTAGTCTATGAAGACCGCTGCCTCACATTCGAGCAAGTCGCCCAGCGCCTGCATTGCCGCGAGCCCATGGTGATGCGCGCGCTGCGGCTCAACTATCTCGCCCCCGACATCATCGCGGCGATCGTGGATGGCCGCCAACCCGCTGACCTCACGAGGCGGAAATTGCTCAACACCAGCATCCCCATGGACTGGGTGCAGCAGCGCGTGCTGCTGGGCTTCCCTCCCCAGACGGACCCAGGCCGCAAGGAGGAGCGCTATTGAAACGAAGGCTCCGGCGGCTGAACCGCGCCGGAGCCTTCATCGACCATATCCGACAATACGCTGGCTGAGGCCTGCGCCGCCTGCGGCGACAGTACCATCAGGGCAAGGCACCATGCCCGTTACTCGCCTCCACTATCGCCTTTCCGCCGAAATGCCCAGACGAGGCTCGAAAGGCTCGTGATGATTGCAGCGATCGCTAGAAGGGTCGTGTCGCTCCAGCTATCCATGGCAAGGCTCCCATACTTCGGAGTCAATCCAAGTTCCCTTTATGTTCCAACATTTCAAGCGTTTTCATATCCACCCGGCAGACGTTGCCCGGCCTCTCGGAAAAAACGACCGTCGCCAAACGCTGTAGGCCTGCTAAGCTCGGCGACGAGTGCGGGCTCTTCCTGTTCGTGACGCCGGCAGGCGCCAAGCGCGCATTGAATTCGGAATCTAGATAATCCCTAGGGCGCGCATGCTTGTCACGCCGCCCGTGGCAAATATCAGGTGATCAAGCATCCGAATGCCCAGAGTTTCGCAGGCGCGAACTGTTGCGGCTGTGGCCTCCCTATCCCCCTGGCTCGGCGTCGGATCGCCCGACGGATGATTGTGCGCGAGGACTAAGTAAACTGCACCACTTCCAGCCGCCTTGGCCGCGAACTCGGCCAGCGGCATGGAGACGATATCTCGCGCGCCCTGGACGGCGAAGTCACCATGTACCTTGAAATCGCGATCGAGGAACAGGCCGATAAGCAATTCGTCCGCCCGGCCTTCGAAGCGCTTCCGCAATTTACCTATTGCATCGTCCACACTGCAAATTCGTAAGCCCATGTCGCGCCGTTATAGAGAGCGAGTCCTATGTTGAAAGCAGGTGGAACCCCTAGGGTAAAGTACGCAGCCAGTTTGAGGCGAGAGGGTTCGAGCCATTCCAGAGTCCGCCAGGGCGGCCCCGCATAGTGAGTGAGGCGGAGCGCTCGGACCTCTTCGTGCGTCAGGCCCCGCGCCTCGCGAAAGCTACGCCAGTGCCGCTCGCGATGGATAAGCTCGATCAAATCATCCGCGCTTCGGCGCAGCTGCTGCGCTCGAACCGCCTCAGCGAACCAGCAAGGGGCGTCGGGATCGGTCATCGCTCGAACTTACATTGCCGCCCCCTTGGCCCTCGCGCCTGATGGCGCGCGGGCCGCCAGGCGTGCCCGCGCGCGGTTCGGTCGGCCTCAGGCCATCACGGGCACTTCGTGAACTGGCCCTTCTTCGGACCAGTGGCCACATGGCATTTGCCGTTCTTGTCCTTGGTGACACCGCCGGTGGCGGCCTTCGCGGCACTCGCTGCCGGCGTGGCCGGGCATTTGATGAACTTGCCCTTTGCGTCCTTGCACGGGCCCGCCGCGAAGGCGGAAGTTGAAGCAGTGAGCAACGCGAGTGACGCGACCGCGAAAGTGATCTTGCGCATGTTCTCTCCTCACCGAACGACTCGTCGGCAGGGCGGAGCGTATCACCCTCTCAACTCGTCGATCTAGCGAGATCCTCGCCTCTAGATGATCGCTTGGCTCGCGTCCCAAATCTGGGAATAGGCATCCCATTTCATCGCCGAAAGCTCAGCGTCGACCTGTTGGAGAGTAGCAGGAGATCGAGCCGCCAAATCCTTGAGCGACTGAGTCAGGATCCATGCCTTGCTCTTATCTGCGATCAGCAAACGGTCGTGCAGGGTCCGAGCCGGCGCGAGGCGGAGCTGCAGGGGGCGCTTGCTGCCATGTTGGGATATGTTCGGGACGCCGAGTTGGGAACGGTCGAACTGGTCGCGGCAACGCCTCACGCCCGAGTCACCGCTCTGGCCAAATGGACCGCCACCAATGATCCTGACCGTCAATCAGACCCCGAGGCCGTGATGGAAGCGACTGCCCGATTCCCCTTGGCGGAAACGGACAGGGGCATAGGCTTCGAGGCCGCCGCCTTCCAGGAGTTCGTCCTATTTATCGAAGATCTCCCATTCTGAAGAGCGGGTCCAGATCGCCGTCTGTAACGGATTCGCCGGACCAATTTGGGAGCGACTACTGCGCGAAGCCTAGCGCAGACTGGGCGGCTGGGTCGACGACAGGTGCTTCCGGTGAAACTGTTGACGTGCGCCCCTGGAATGTGACCGATTTTGAGTAGAGTCCGACGCAAAGGAGTCGGACGAGAATGAAGCGCAGC
>JAYRBU010013513.1:0-11878 GCA_036023795.1 Vulcanoctopus hydrothermalis
CGCACACACACAGTACACAAGCTCACACACACACACACACACACACATATACACACATACTTATACACACAAGACTGCGATTTTCCCTGAAGATGGAGAAAATATGCATAGAATCGTCGCTAATGGATATACCAATTCCAAGTAAGGAAGTTTATACTAATCCAAAAAACTATTTATTTTATCCGGAGAATGCGATGGAGGGCATTTCATTTCGACAGTTGTACAACAGGGAACACTGAATAGAATGATGATCTCGGTCTGAAATGGGAATTTAAAGCTCGTCGCAACCCACCACACAACGCATATCTTGAATTCTTTGAAGAATATCTGATTAATATGATCAAGAATGTTAAATTTACAAAAACCTACCAAGAAATAAGGGATACCTTAAGAAGCTGAATGGAAAAATTAACGAACTTAGAAAATGCTCGGGGATATTAGTGCACGCCGATAAAACTGGAAACCTCTATAATCTCAACATCAACACATATATGTCTCTCATACGGAAAGAACTGCATAAGAACTACAAAATTATTACGACTAACAACTTAAAGAACATTAACAACTTAAAGAACATTAACATGGAGGGATATAAAATTGTAAAAAACTTTGATATAGAAAATAGAACGGAACTATATTTACCAAGACCATCCCGCATTAACATGAAGGATCATAAACCAGGCTTTGATACCAACCCATCAGTTAGGTTAATTAGTCCATCTAAATCGGAAATAGGGAAAATTAGTAAGAAAATAGTTGATAAAATATTACAAGTTAAGGAATGTAATCAGGCTTGAATTGTGGTCGAATACCGACTTAGTAATTAAATGGTTTAATAAACTGGACGATAAGAAGCACGCGAAATTCATGCAGTTAGATATATCAAACTACTATTCATATATATCCCCTATCTCCTAAATAAGTCCCTCATATTCGCTATGAAACATTCTACACTATCAAGGCAGGAAATTTACATTATATTAACGGCTAGAAAAACAATAATAGAATTTGATAATAAACTATGGACTAGGAAAGATAGACTGGATAATTTTGATATAACCATAGGATCAAGCGACTCACGCATATCACAGACCTCGTGGGTATATATCTATTATATAACCTAAAAGGAATTCTCGAATATGGGTGGGGGTCTATATAGGGAGGATGCTCTTTTCGCTTTCTATAACTTTTCGCTTTCGAGAACTATCAAAGAAATTAGAAGTTTATTTTTAGAATTTTGGATTATCCATTACTATAGATAATGATACTAAAACTACCAATTTCTTAGATGTTACTTTAGAACTTCGGACCGGCCTATACCGCCCCTATCATAAGCCCAATGAGAATCTCCAATATGTTGATAGGGATTCTAACCACCCTAGAACGGTTATTATAAGTCTATAGTCAATGCCGTCTCGTCCAGAATATCTAGATTATCTTCAAATAGGGAGATATTTACACAAAATGCCCAATACTACAATGAGGTTCTAGCTATGGTTGGATATACTGATAAAATCTCCTACTACTTACCAAATGAGGGGAAAACGATAGTGAGAGAACCAAACCTAATAAATATACGGAAAGTTGAACATAACTATTCTAGGAATAAAGGGATAGAGCAGATAAATATCGATAAGTCTGACAGTAAACCTACATACGTTAATACATTTAGGCAATATAAGACTAATAACAATAACTTCTATAATTCGGGAGATAGACTAAGCTTAGGTAGTGTTAGTAGTATTAATGAAAATAGAAATTAAAATCAAGCTAAAATCATCAATAAAGATATACCTAGAAATTCTCAAAAACTATCAGTAAATACATCTAGCAACAATCTAAGGCATAACAATAACAACAAAGTTAATAATGGGAGTGGAAAAACACTAACTAGTAATATGATAGACACCATGCCCAATGAATTAGATAACCATGATTATGTTGCTAATTGTATAACACATTTCAATGGTAATAATATAAAAGGAAGAAATAGATTACGTAAAAGAAAATCAGGTGGTTTAATCCGCCACACGGAATACATGTGGCTTCCAGTATTCCGGATATTTTCTTTAGAGCATTAGTACCACAAAAATACATACACGGTCGATAATATAGTTCCACACAAATCCTACCGCGGACGATAAAAATAGTTTCACAAAAATACTATTACCACAATATTACCACAAAAATACTAATCACAATATTACCACAAAAATCCTTCTTCAGTCGATAAAATAGTACCACCAACTACTTCAGTGGTCGATAAAATAGTACAAAAGAAATCATTTCGCTGTCGATAAAATAGTTCCACAGTAATACCACAAAACTACATCTGCCGTCGGTAAAATAGCACTACACACGCAATCCAGTGGTCGATAAAATAGATCCACAAAAATACTTCCGCAGTCGATAAAATAGTACCACACAAATACTTCCATAGATGATAAAACAGTCCCACAAAAATCCTTCCACGGTCGACAGAATAGTACCACAGAAATTCTTCCACAGTCGATAAAATTGCACCACACAAATCCTTCCATGGTCGATAAAATAGTACCACACAAATCCTCCCAGAGTCGATAAAACAGTGTCACACAAATACTTCCGCAAACGAGAAAATAGTACCACAACAATCCTTCCACGGTCGATAAAATAGTACAACAGGAATCCTTCCACTGTCGATAATATAGCTCCCTAAAACCCTTCCATGGTCGATAAACTAGTACCACAAAAATCGTTCTGTTGTCGATAAAATAGTTCCACACAAATACATCCAGAGTCGATAAAATACTACCACAAAAATCCTTCTGATGTCGATAAAATAGTTCCACACAATGACATCCGCAGTCGATAAAATAGTACTACTGTTATCCTTCAGCGTCAATAAAACAGTTCCACACAAATACTTCCGTGGTCGATAAAATTGTTCCACAAAAATATTTCTGCAGTCGATAAAACTGTTCCACACAAATACTTTAATTGTCAATAAAATAGTTCCACACAAATTCTTCCGCTGTGGATTGAATAGTAGCAGAAAAATACAGTGCTCGATAAAGTAGTTCCGCAAAATCCTTCCGCAGTCGATAAAATATTACCAGAAATATTCTTCCACGAATGATAAAATAGCTGCACATAATTTCCTCTGCAGTCGATAAAATAGTACTGCAAAAATCCTTCCGTGGTTGATAAAATCGTTCCACAAATATCCGTCCGTGGTCAATAAAATAGTACCAGAAATATCCTTCTACAATCCATGAAATAGATCCACACAAATACTATCCTTTTGTGGTCGATAAAATAGTTGCACATAAAAACATCCATGTTCTATATAAGTACCACACAACTACATAAATAGTACCACAAAAATCCTTCAGTGGTCTATAAAATAGTACCACACAACTACATCTGCGGTCGATAAAATAGTACCACAAAATTCCTTCCACGGTCGATAAAATAGTACCACACAAATGCATGCACGGTGGATAAAATAGTACCACAAAAATCATTCCGCGGTCGATAAAAGAGTTCCATACAAATCCTTCCACGGTCGATAAAATCGTTCCACGCAAATACTTCTGCAGTTGATATAACAGTTGATATAAAAATCTTTCCGCAGTCGATGAAATAGTACCACAAAAATCCTTCTGAGATCGATAAGATATTTCCACACATACTTTCCCAGTCTATAAAATATTACCACAAAATTCCTCTAGCGGTCGATAAGATAGAACCACTTAAATTCTTCCGCATTCGATAAAATAGTACCACAACTATCCTTCTGTGGTCGATAAAATAATACCACACAAATACTTCAGTTGTCGATAAAATAGAACCACTCAACTACAACAGCAGTCGATAAAACAGTACCACACAACTACATCTGCAGTTGATAACATAGTACCACAAAAATGTTTCCATAATCGATAAAATAGTTTCACAAAAATACATCCACAGTCGATAAAATATAACCACAAAAATCCTTCCACGGTCAATAAAATAGTTCAACACAACTAAATCCGCAGACGATAAAAGAGTACCAACAAAAATCCTTTCGCTGTTGTTAAAATAGTACCACACAACTACATCCGTGGTCAATTAAATAGAACCACAAATATCCTTCCGAGATCAATAAAATAGTACCTCAAAAATCTGTTCACAGTCGACAGAAATACTTCGACGATCGATCAAATAGTACTACAAAAATTCTTCCATGATATATAAAATTCTTTTCCCAAAATCATTCCGCCGTCGATAAAATAGTTCCACACAATTACTTTTGCGTTGCGATAAAATAGTACCACAAACATTCATCCGTGGTCGATAAAGTAGTTTCACAAAAGTCATTCTACAGTCGATAAAATAGTTCCACACATACATCTGCAGACGATAAAATAGTCCCACACAAATACTTCTGCCATACGTCAGCATAGTACCACAAAAATACTTCCGTAGTTGATAAAATCGTACCACACAACTACATCCACGGTCGATAAAAGACTACCACAAAATCCTGCCGCGGTCGATAAAAGAGTACCACAAAAATCATACTGCGGTTGTTAAAATAATTCTTTCTAATATTGGCACAAGGCCAGAAATGTTGGGGGAGGGGTAAGTCGATTAAATCGACCCAGTACTTGACTGGTACTTTGTTTATCGACCCCATATGGATGAAAGGCAAAGTTGACCTCGGCGGTTGTTAAAATAATGGATGAAAGGCAAAGTTGACCTGCGGTTGTTAAAATAATACCACACAACTACATCAGCAGTCGATAATAGAGTACCACAAAAAACATGTCGCAGTCGATAAAATAATACCACACAAATACTTCTATGGTTGAGAAAATACTACCACGAAAATCCTTGCGCGCTCGATAAAATAGTTCCATATAAATTTTTTTACGGTCCATCAAATAGTTCTTCAAAAATCTTAACGCAGTTGGTGAAATAGTTCCACACAAATACTTCCGCAGACGATCAAATAGTACCACAAAATGCTTCCGCAGTCGATAAAATAGTACCACAAAAATCTTTCCACAGTCGATAACATAGTACCATATAAATCTTTCCGCAGTCAATAATCCTTCTGCGGTTGATAAAATAGTACAAAAACTCCTTCCCCAGTCGATAAAATTGTCCCATGAAAATCTGTGCATGATCAATACAAGATAAGGTCGTTAAGATAGTGCCACAAAAATATATCGGCTGTCGATAAAATAGTACCACACAAGTAATTCCGTGGTCGATAAAATAGTACCTCAAAAATCATTCAGCCGATGATAAAATAGTACCACACATTTACCGTGGTCGGTAAAATAGTACCACGCAAATACTTCCTCAGACGATGAAATAATACAACAAAAATCCTTCCACATCTGATAGAATAGTACCACACAAATACTTCCACAGTCGATAGAATAGTACCGCAGAAATCATTCCGCGGGTGATGAAATAGTTCCCCAAAATCCTTTCGTGGTCGATTAACTAGTACCACAATTACCCTTCTACGTACGATAAAATAGTTCTACACATATTTCCGCATTCGATAAAATAGTACAGCAAATATCCTTCCTCAGTCGATAAGATAGTTCCACATAAATACTTCCGCGGTCGATAAAATAGCCCCACACATATATTTGCGTGATCGAGAAAATAGTACCACAAATATCCTTCGTCGACGAGGAAAAAACACCACACAACTACATCCGCAGTCGATAAAATATTACCACAAAAATCCTTCCGTGGTCAATAAAATAGTTCCACAAATAATTCCGCGGTCGGTATATGTGTACCATAAAAATCCTTCCATGGTTGATAACATAGCTCCTAACAATACTTCCGTGGTTGATAAAATAGTTCCACAAAAATCCCTCCACAGTCGATGAAATAGTGGCAAAGAAATTCTTCCAAGGTCGATAAAATAGCTCCCAAAAATCCTTCCGTAATCGATGAACTAGTACCACAAAAATCCTTTCTCAATCGATAAAATTGTTCTACAAAAATCCTGCCGCTACCGATAAAATAGTTCTGCACAACTACATCCATAATTATCCTTCTGCGTTCGATAAAATATTACCAAAAATATCTTTCCGTGGTCGATAAATTAGTACCACAAAACCCCTCCATGACCGATGAAATAGTATCACAAAATCCTTCCCCGGTCAGAAAAGAGTACCAGAAAAATACTTCCGTGGTCGATAAAATAGTTCTGCAAAATCCTTCCGCAGTTGATAAAATTGTTGCACACAAATTCCTCTGCAATCAATAAAGTAGTACTGCAAAATGCTTCTGGGGTTCATAAAATCATTCCAGAAAATTCATTCCGTGGTCGATAAAATAGATTCACACAAAACGATCCTCGGTTGACAAAACAATTTCACAGAAATCCTTCCGCAGTCGATAAAATAGTACTACAAACGTCATGCTGCGCTTGCCGAAATATTTCCATAAAAATCCTTCCGCATCCGAGAAAAAAGTACCACAAAAATCTTTCTGCGGTCGATAAAATAGTAACATACTTCCGTGGTCAATAAAATAGTTACACTAAAATCCTTCTGTCGTCGATAGAACAGTTCCACAGAAATCATTCCGGAGTCAGTAATATCACACGTATTTAGTCAATTTTTTACATACTTATCAGTTTTACATATATTTAGTCTATTTGGAAACTTTTAGATATATTTAGTCATTTTTAGACATATTTAGTAAAAAATAGTTGGCCAAATATCATTCCGCAGTCAAGAAAATAGTTCCACAAATATCTATCCACGGTATAAAAAATATTTCCACAAATGTCCTTCCGTGCTCGAAAAAGTAGTTCCTCAAATATCATTCCACGGAGAAAATAATTCCACAAATATCCTTCCGAAGTCGAAAAAGTAGTTCCACAAATATCCTTTGACCTGACGCGACCTCGAGTTTTGCCTTGTTTTCCTTTAGCCTCGTTTTCTTTAGCGCGTTTTCGCTTAGCCTCCTTTTCGTTTAGCCTCGTTTTCAATAAGCCTCGTTTTCGTTTAGCCTCGTTTTCAGTTAGCTTCATTTTCGCTTAGCCTCATTTTCGTTTAGCCTCGTTCTCAATTAGCCTCGTTTTCGATTAGCCTCGTTTTCGTTTAACCGCGTTTTCGTTTAGCCTCGTTCTCAATTAGCCTCGTTTTCGATTAGCCTCGTTTTCGTTTAACCGCGTTTTCCTTTCGCCTCGTTTTCGATTAACCTGGTTTTCGTTTTGCTTCGAATAGTGCACGCGCACTTTTCAAGGGTGCACGTGACCTCGAGTTCTGCACCCCGCACTATTCATGGCTCACCCGACCTTAATTAGTGCACCCCACATGTAAGTTAACAGTTATAAATTGAATTATGTTATAAATCCAGTAAATATAGGCAATTACATAGACATTAGAAATCATGATATGTGAAATTTTATCTTTTGAGTAATCATAGTTATACGGAATTTCAAATGAAATCAAACCGAGAAATTAACAAATCTAATTGTATTATTATAGCGAAAACTACCGAAATCTCAAAATGTTACTTCTGTATCAAAGCATTATATTTGCCATTCTGCACAGTTTACAATCATCGTTATTGACAATTCTTAAGTGACATAAATTATGTAACTTTATAATTCTGAAATGAAATAAATAGTATTTCTATTGTTATTAGAAATCATAATATATATTAGAAATCATAATATATGAAATTTTTAACATTTCTGTAATAATCGTTGTAACGATTTTTAAACAAAATCATAGCGAGGATCAATAAGTGAATTGAATGTCAAAATCTATAGAAATTTCAAACATGTTCCACTGTTTCAAATCATTGTATTTGACATTTTCCACAGTTTGCCACCATCGTTATCGACAATTTTCAATTCAAGTGACAAAACAATTCGGAAATCGTGTAAATCGTATATCTAGAGAAAATAAGCAATTTTACATTTATAAATCATAATATATGAATTTTCAACATTGTTGTATGAAGAATTTCAAGCAAAATCAGATCGATCAATTAACTATAGTAAAGGTATTTGAATGCCAGAAATTAAGTTTGCCAACATCGATAAAATAATCTAACAAAATCCTTCCATGGTCGATAGAATAGTCCCAAACATATTCTTCCACGGTCGATAAATTTGTACTACAGAAATCCTTCTGTGGTCAATAAAATAGTACCACACAAATCCAACGACAGACGATAAAATAGTTCCACACAGCTACATCGGCAGTCGATAAAATAGTACCACTATTATCCTTCCGCGTTCGATAAAATAGTTCCATGCAAATACTTCCGCAGTTGATAAAATAGTACCACAAAAATCCTCCCACGGTCGATAAAATAGTACCACAAAAATCCTTCCACAGTCGCATACAACTACATCCGCGATCGATAAAGTAGTACCAGAAAAAATGGTTGATAAAATAGTACCATTTAAATACTTTCGGCTTTCGAGAACATAGTGCCATAAAAACACTTCCGCGGTCGATAAAATAGTTGCACACAAATACTTCCGCCGTTGATAAAATATTACCACAAATATCATTCTGCGGTTGATAAGAGAGTTCCAAAAAATGCTTCTGCGGTCGATAAAACGGTTCCACACAAATATTTCCGCAGTCAATAAAATAGTCCCACAAAAATCCTTCTGTGGTCGATGAAACAGTACCACAAAAATCCTTCTGCGGTTGATAAAATAGTTCCACACACATACATTCCACAGTCTATGAAATAGTACCACAAATATCCTTCAATGGTCGATAAAATATTTCCACAAAAATCCTTCAGAGTTCGGTAAAATAGTTTTTTTTTAATCCTTCTGCGATCGATAAAATAGTATCCAAAACATCTTCCTTCGTTCGATAAAATAGTTCCACAAAAATTCTTCCACGATCGTTAAAATAGTACCACGAAAATACATCCACGGTGGATAAAGTAGTTCCACAAACATATTACCGAGGTTATATACTATTGCCACAAAAATCCTTCTGTGGTCGATAAAATAGTACCACCGAGTATTTTAGTGGTCGATAAAATAGTTCCACACAAGTACTTCAGAGGTCGATAAAATAGTAGCACAAAAATACATCTGCCGTCGATCAAATAATACCACACACGCATTTTAGTGGTCGATAAAATATATCCACAAAAATACTTCTGCAGTCGATAAAAGAGTACAACACAAATACTTCCGTAGAAGATAAAATAGTCCAACACAAATCCTTCCACTGTCAATAGAATATTACTACAGAAATTCTTCCGTGGACGATAAAATTGTAGCACATAAATCTTTCCGTGGTCTATAAATAGTACCACAAAAATCCTTCCAAAGTCAATAAAACAGTACTATACAAATACTTCCACAGAAGAGAAAATAGTACCACAAAAATTCTTCCATGGTCGATAAAATAATGCCACGGAAATTCTTCCGTGGTCGATAAAATACCTCCCCCCAAATCCTACCACAAAAATCCTTCCAAAACAGAACCACAAAATCCAACCGCAGTCGATAAAATTGTTCTAGAAAAACGTTCCTTGGTCGATAAAATAGTTCAACACAAATACTTTCGCAGTCGATAAAATAGTACTGCAAAAATCCTTCCGCCGTTGATAAAATCGTTCCACAAATATCCTTCCTTTGTCGATGAAATAGTACTAGAAAATTCCTTCCACACTCGATGAAATAGTTCCACACAAATACTTCAGCGTTTGACAAAATAGTTTCACAAAAATCCTTTTGCAGTCGATAAGATAGTACCACAAAAATCCTTTTGTGGTCGATAAAATAGTTCCATACAAATACTTCCGCGGTCAATAAAATAGTTACACTAAAATCCTTCCGCGGTCGATAGGAAAGTTCCACAGAAATCATTCCGCAGTCGATAAAACAGTTTCAGACAAATACTTCTGCAGACGAGAAAATAATACCACAAAATCCTTCCGCGGTCGATAAAATAGCGCCACACAAATACTTCCAAGGTCGATAAAATAGTGCCACCCAAATACTACCGCAGTCGATAAAATAGTCCAAACGAAAATCCTTCCACGGTCGATAAAAAGTTACCACCCAAATACTTCTGCAGTCGATAAAATAGAACCACAAAAATACTTCCACGGTTGATAGAATAGCTCTGAAAATCCTTCCATGGTCGATATACTAGTTCCACAAATATCCTTCTAGGGTCGACAAAATAGCACAAAAAAATACTTCCGCAGTCGATAAAATGGTTGTACAAAAATCCTGTGGTCGATAAAATAGTTCCACACAACTATTTCCGCAGTCAATTAAATAGTCCTACAAAAATCCTTCTGAGGTCGATAAAACAGTATCAGAAATATCCTTCCTTGGTCGATTAAGTAGTACCAGAAAGATCCTCCTGCAGTTTATAAAATAGTTCCACAACCATATGTCCGCGGTCTATAAAGTAGTACCACAAAAATCTTTAAACAGTCGATCAAAAAGTGCAAAAAAAGTCCTTCAGAGGTCGGTAAAAAGTTCTAAAAAATCTTTCTGCAGTCGATAAAATAGTACTACAAAAATCTTTCCACGTTCGATAAAATAGTTCTACAAAATTTCTTCCATGGTCGCTGAAATAGTACCACAAAGACACATACACGGTCAATAAAATAGTTCCCCCAAAACCCTTCTGTGGTCGATAAAATACTACCAAAGAAATCCTTTCGCTGTCGATAAAATAGTACCACAGAAATCCTTCCACGGTCGATAAACTAATACCACAAAACACTTCTGTGGTCGATAAAATAGTTCCACTATTATCCTTCAGGGTTTGATATAACATTTACACACAAATACATTTGTGGTCGATAAAATAGTACCTCAAAAATGCTTCCGTGGTCGATAAAATTGTTCCACAAAACTCCTTCCGCAGTCGATAAAATTGTTCGACACAAATACCTCAATTGTCGATAAAATAGTACAAAAACAATCCTCCCACGTTCGATAGAATAGCACTACAAAAATCTTTCCGCAGTCGATAAAATAGCACAAGATAAATGCTTCGGTAGTTGATAAAATAGCTACACACAAATGCTTCCGCTGTGAATAAAATATGACCAACAATTCTTTCTGTGGTCGATAAATTAGTACCACAAAATCACTCAATGGTCAATAAAATAGTTCCACAAAAATTCTTCCACGGCCGATAAAATAGCTGCACACAAATTCCTCTGCAGTCGATAAAATAGTACTGCAAAAATCCTTCCGCCGTTGATAAAATCATTCCACAAATATCCTTCCGTGGTCGATAAAATAGTACCTGAAAAATCATTCCACAGTGGATGAAATAGTTCCACACGAATACTTCCGCAGTTGACAAAATAATTCCACAAAAATCCTTTCGTGGTCGATAACTATTTGATAATAGTTTCACACAAATACTTCCGCAGTCAATAATATAGTTACACTGAAATCCATCCGCGGTTACATAGAAATCCTTCAGAGGGCGATCAAATAGTACTGTGGTCGATCAAATACTTCTGCAGTCGAGAAAATAATACCACAAAATCCTTTTGCCGTCGATAAAATAGTCCGTACAAATACTTCCGCGATCTATAAAATAGTACCACACAATTCCTTCCGCGGTCGATGAAATAGTGCCACACAAATACTTCCGTAGACGATAAAATAGTCCAAACTAGAATTTTTCCACGGTCGATTGAATAGCACCTCACAAATTCCTCTGCAGTCGATAAAATTGTACCACAGAAATCAGTCTGCAGTTGATGAAATAGTACCACACAAATCCTTCCACAGGCGATAAAAGAGGACGACCCAAATACTTCCGCAGACGATGAAATAGTTCCACAAAAATCCTTCCATGGTTGATAGAATAGTACAACACTAATACATCCGCAGTACCAAAGACAT
>JAYRBU010088964.1:0-11796 GCA_036023795.1 Vulcanoctopus hydrothermalis
ATCACCATCATCATCATCACCATCACTATCATCATCATCATCACCATCGTCATCACCATCACTATCACCATCATCATCATCATCATCACCATCACCATCACCATCATCACCATCATCATCACGATCATCATCACCATTACCATCATCACCATCATCATCACCATCACCATCACCATCATCAGAACTCACTCAGAACGTAAAGAGCTGGAAGAAGTATCTCAGCGCCCTAAACAACAGCAGCAGCAGCAGCAGCAACAACAACAACAACAGCAACAACATCACCTACACCGTCACCTACACTCCATCATCATCACCATCACCATCGTCATCACCATCGGTCTTATCACAATTTATTCCTTATCAGCCCCTCTTTTACCTGACCACCTCCACCCCTCCTATACACATATCTCCCTCTCTACGTTCACCTCCCACTATCACCCTCGTCTCATCGCGGTCACAAACTGGCGCCAAACGAAACACGGATTGATGAATAACTTTAAAAAATTACAAAAAATATTCCTGCCACACCCTACACCCGCTCCCACCACACTACAACCCCCCATAAAAAAAAGAAATAAATAAAAATACATAAAAAGAGACAGTAACACACCCTCTTCCTACCCCTACCCCCTATCCCTTTCCTGTTTCCACCCACCCACCACCACATACACACACTCCTCTCCTCCCACCAACACTCCCCTATATCTTCTTATCTAAACATCTGGTATGGCACACTTCAGTCGCGTACCGCCACCCTGACAAGATTTCGGGACTGACTGGTTGGAACCAGATGGTGGTGATGGTGATGGTGGTGGCGGGGACTACCGGTCAGGGTGAGGGGTGAGGGGTAAGGATGCACGTCCTTCCTTGTTGTTTGTTATTGTTGTTGTTGTTTAACCCCAGGCCAGCTCTAACCAAGCCGACCTATGACCAAAGTTATAACAATGTTGTTCCATCCATGGACATGCTTTCTTTCTTTATTTAAACACAGTATATATAGGATCACGTTATCAAATGTGTTCATTTTAAAGGAATTAGGGTATGATTTGATGGAGTTTCAGCTGCTATTTCTAGCAGGATGCACGACTACATAGAAACATCTCTTGTGTGGTGTAGAATGGCATGGTGTGAAGTGGTGTGGTGTCATGTGTGGTGTCATGTGTAGTGTCATGGTGTGGAGAATGTGAGGTCAACATGGTGGAATTAATTACTAGTTTGTTTTACCATCAAAAATTAATGAAGCTAAGAAATAAAAAAAATATATATATAAGTCCCAAATAAACACTACATCAAATGGTCTTCAACACACACACACACACACACACATACACATACATATACACATACATATACACATACACTCACATACATACACATACACAGATACACACACACACTCACATACATGCATATACATATATATATACGCATACATAGATACACATATGCAAATACACACACTCACTTACATACACATACATAGATACACGCACACTCATATACATACACATACATACATATACACAGATTTCTTGTTTCCGTTTTATTTTGTATATTAACTATTTCACATGAATTTTTTAACAAATTTTTTTTCCGTTTTCGTCATGCTATCATTTGTCGAATATTTGGTTTGCTTATTTTTTTGTTTTTTTATTCTGTATTTTATTATATTTATTAATATTTATTTATTATATTTATGTTTTATTTATTTTTAGAAATTTTCTTAATTTTATTTTATTTATATATTCTTCAATTTTTTTTTTTTAATTTGAACATTAACATATCATTGGAGCAGGTGATTGTTTAAAAATAGGATAATGGCCTTTACTTTATTTTTTCTATTGCTAATTACTCAAGTGTAAAGTAATAATATTACCTCATCTCATCTTGACTGACCAATTGTGGGTATTCAGAGTAATAGAAGTCACTTAAGAAGGAAGATTATAAGGCAAAGGTTTTTTTTTTTTCGGTTTTTTTTCTGCTTAGTCTGGAGGGAAGACAGTGCTCGTCACCAATTTTTCAGGCCCTCCAAGATTGCTGGGAGTGAGAGAGGAAAGTGTCCTCAGACAGGAGACCTGGCCTGAATGCTTGCAACAGAGTGGACTTCTAAAGACACTCAAGGGCTAGGTGGTGGTGTTAAAATGGGCAACAGATTAAGTCTATCACTCAAGTAGGCCACAGCGGGATTTGAACTTGGAATGCTACGAGCCAGAATAAATACCACAAGGTATCTCATCCGACGTTCTAACGATTCCGCCAGTCCACCGTCGTAGACTGCTCCTTTATGGATCTAGGATGAAAGGATGAAAGGCAAAGTTCACCTCAGCGGGATTTGAACTCAGAGTACAGTGAGCCAGAACGAATACTGCAAGGCATTCTGTCTGACGCACTAACGACTCTGCAATAATAATAATAATTTATTTGCCACAAGGGCTTAAAGACAAAGAGGGGTGGTACAAGGACAAGATACAACACAATACAGTGGCGGTTTACGTGTAAAAAGTAAATAACAAAAACAATAATTAACAAAAGAAATATTCCCCAATAGTGGGGACTACACTGAGAGCTACTCAAGGAAACTGCACAAAACCTGGATCGCCCTTATCACGATGGGCTAGTGTCCTTTCCCAGCTGTCATACTCCAGTCTACAGGTGTATGCTCAGAGTAGGTCCATTCACTTGGGCCATGCACTCTACTCTCACCCAGCTTTCAACAAATTTACAGGGGGGAGGGGCACCTTCCCCTCCACCCACCTTCCTTCCCAGGTGAAACTTGAAACAGTAGATGAGGGCTTGACCAAATAGGAAAGTGTCTGTTTTCAGTCCTTTCAGTCTTGCCCACCATAATCATTGTTTCTATTATAGGCACAAGGCCAGAAATTTTGGAGAAGGGGCAAGTCGATCATATCAACCCCAGTACTTGACTTGTACGTTGTTTATCGACGCTTGAAGGATTAAAGGCAAAGTTGACCTCAGCTGGATTTGAACTTAGAATATAAAGAGTTCAAATACCACAATATATGTTATTTGACGCTTTAACGATTCTGCTAATTGCCTACCTTTTACAATAATAGTAATAATAATATTCATAATAATAACAATGGTTTCTTACATTGGCACAAGGCTAGAAATTTTGTGGGAGGAGTAAGTCGATTTACATCGACCCTAGTATTTAACTGGTACTTTGTTTATCGACCTCGGAAGGATGAAAGGCACCCACAGTAGTTGCAAAGGAAAGTGAATACTTTCTCAAAACTACTCATATAGAAATTTCTAAACACAAGTAGGCTATGTGGAAAATACACATACAGAGAAAGATATAAAATATATCTCTCAATTCAATCTTTAATGGAATCAACAACAAACAGACAAAAACTACAGAAATACAACATAACGAAGAAGTACCTGAAATTAAAGAATGCCTAAAACAAGAGATCCTCGCTAAATTGCAAAAGATTCTGTCATTATGAGAAGCAGCAAAAACTTTTTCGAAGAAACAAAACAATTAAAAAAACCCAAATAATTTTACTAAAAAATAAGTAAAAGCAGAAGAAGAAAAATAGTCAATGCAGCGCCGACAGCTAGAGAAGTAGAACAATTTTGGGAGGAATATGGGCAGTGAAATGGTTGTCATGGATGAGAATGTTCAAAACAACAAGTGAAGCACCTGAAACCATCATGTGAAGTTATAATAATACTAAAAGAAGTAGCTCAGACACTACAACTGGAAAGAACAAGGAAGTGATAAAGTTCCAAACTTCTGGTTAAAATATTAACAGGCACACACAAAGTACTGGAAAAAATATTTAATGATTTACTGAAAGAGCCAGAAACAACACCTGAATGGCTCACATAGGGAAAAAAAGCCATCTTAATACCAAAGAGTAAAGAAACAGTAAACCCCCCACAAAATTAAACCCATAACCTGCCCACCTCCATTATACAAAGCCTAAACTGGAATAATATCGCAGAGCATAAATGTAGTCCCTTATTGTTATTGGTCCCTTTCTCTCACCAGTCTCTAAGGCAATACGAAAAGCTCATGGACCCTGCCTTTCATCCTCTAACTAAGCCATATAAAAATTATAGACTCTACCATGATACAATTGTTTGGGTTTCAGTACACAATCCCACATCAAATCACTGGTTTAACAAGTACATCTCACGAATGTATATACTTGAGAGTTGGAGAAGGCTATTCTATATTGGGTCGGTTGCCTGTTTGCAAGACAAGACAAGTGGTCAAAGAAGAGGCATCAAATGTTCTAAATTCCTGGATAAACAATGTGAAATTGTAATCAAAAGCAAAGCAATGACATCATAGTTGGACTGGAACAACAAGACAAACAGGAATGGTGAAAAAGGATATAATTACACTATGTAAAATATTTTACCAAAAGACTGTGCTACAAAATGATGTGAAAGAAGGTCACTGTACACTAAAACATTCTTTATAATCAGACATTCTGTTGGACAATGACGTATAAGTAAAACCATCCAACATCTTCAAGCTTTTGGTACAGTATTGGGTTTATAGCTATGGTACATGTTGAAGAAATATAATCTGGCCACTCTTCCTCCTGTTATCAAGTTATTAGATATACAACATTGCCTTCTTGTTTATTAGTAAAAAAATGTCTATATCAAGTTTGTTTTTCTTGTGATAACAAAAGTTTGATGGATCTGCAAATTTTCCTATTCGAGAGCTATTAATTCTTTTTCATTTTTTTCTTCTTTTATTAAATTTATTTCCTCTCTACCCTTTCCTATTGTAGCAAGGGTTTGATGGAACCACAAGTCAGCCTGAAGAGCCCAACTGGGGAGCCAGCAAGCTGAAGCCAGTTTGAGGAGCCAGTGGGCACAAGCCAGTCTGAGAAGCCTGTGAGTTGAAATCAATCTGACGAGTCAGTAAGCTTGAGCCAGTGAATACAAGGCAGTTTGAGGAGCTAGTAACTGCACGCCAGTCAGTCTGGGGAGACAGTGAGCTGAAGTGAGTCAGAGTCAATGAGTTTGTCAGTTTGAATCAGTGACCTCATGTTAGCCTGAGCCACTAAAATCAAGTCTGTATGAACCTGTGAGTCAAGTCAGTATGAACCAGTGAACTGATATCAGTATGAACCAGTGAGCTGATATCAGTATGAACCAATGAGCTCAAGTAGTATGAACTAGTGAGCTCGAGTCAGTATGAACCAGTGAGCAGAGCTCTAAGCTAGAATGCTGGGCTATGAACATAGTTACTGAACTGTAATCTAGAAGGCTGAGATCTGAATTAGTGTTGTCATCTTTAAGTTGGTGTCTCAAGCTTTGAGCTATGTGCTGAATTCTAGGTGTATGTGCCAAACTCTAGATGTATGTACCAAATGGTATTGTTTCAATCTCAGGGCCAGTCTTGATATCTGTGTTGTGTTCTCTGCTCTGAGCTAGTATAGCTGATCTATAAGCCAGTGTAATGAACTGCATGTGATTTGAATAAACTAATGTATTCAAATGGAGTGGAAAACAAAGCAGTAATGTTTGATTGTTAAAACACCAGGAAAGAGAGTTATGTTGTTATTTAATTGACTTGGAATTGAAAAATGCTAAAATACTTGGCAATTTTCTCAATAGAAATGCTTACAAGAAAGAATATGAATCAACCAACCAACCTACGCCCATTAAATGCTTTCTCTTTCATGCTTTTTTTATATTTAAAATGTAGTTTTGATGTTATAAAGGCAAACAATTGCATAATTATTTCTAGTCAAACAGACAGCTAATAGAGTCACCCTCTAATTTTAGAATTCATTGTCGTAGTCTTTGTAGTGAATGTGGAGAAAGGAAAATGGAGAAAAACAAAATAAATGATGTTTTGATATAAATGCTATAAATATGGTCAATTATTTCAGAGTATGATGCAGAACTTTCCAGACTGGCAGGAGTCATAGTCAATAATGTGATGTATGGTAGTGATGGTGATGGTGATGGTGTTGACATGTGGTGGTGTATGTTGAGTGAAAGAAAGAAGACGAAATGATAATAAAGGAAGGAAAAGAAAGGGGGGAAATGAAAATTTTGACTAAAAAACGATGAGAAGGAAAGAAGGAAGAAGAAAGAAAACAAAAGAAGAAAACGAAAACAAGTAAAGATGGACTAAACAATGAAGACAGAAGATGACAAAAGCAGGCAGAAGAATAAGGATAACAATAACAACAGTAAAAAGAATGGTACCCATTTACAGCTATGTGGACTGAGTCACTTGGTTACCATCAAACTACAACACTAGTGACAAGATGAGCCAATGAGGAGTCTTTGCGTGGTCACTCGACATGCTAGGAATAGCAACCAATCTCCCTCAAATCACATTGTACCATCTTCAAAAAGGAAGGACACATTGGATTATGTGGTCCTAGAAAACAGTGTGAAAATAAAAGAGGGGATGGTCAGGGCTAGAATGTCTTTAATCATAGGTTTGTTCTATCAAGGCTAACCTGGGGCTAAAATAACAACACCAACCAGTGACAAAATACAAACATTTGACCCTTCAATCAGTCAGTCAACATCTTATAAAATCAACCATCCATGATGCAACAGGAAAAATACTCTACTGCATATTATTGTAATTGAAATGTCCTGGAATTGGTTGTGTTAAACAAAATTTCTTGTAGTATTTAGTGCCATCCCTTTATGGTTTTTGTTAAAATCTTACGGAGGCTGACTTACTCGTTCATCCCGCCATGGTGAATAAAATAAGAATTGATCAAAAACTGAGGTCAATTCAAATCAAATACACTCTACTCCACTTCCCCAATCTGCAGCTTTGTACCAGTGTTAGAAATTACTATTTAAACGTCCTATGACTTCCATAATGAGTTGTTGGGACACCACTGAAGGCTTCATCTTCACATAGAGTATCATGAGCAAGTCAACTTAGTGGAGCTCAGCCTCTCTCTCTAAGCTACTGGCTGTAGCCAGAAATTACAGGCACAAGGAGTAAGTAAATTGAAATGTCTTGACTGAGTATCGAACCTGCAACACAGTCTTGGCTTTCTCCAAACTCACCATGGCCACCACCATCACTGCTGCTGCCACTGCATGTCAAGGTGTGCAGTATGGCCCTCAATTAGATGAGACATGGTATAACTGGGAAGATGGATATGTGGGTCGCACTCCATCGTTTGGCCAACTACCTGCATGCCATAAGACTACTCGATCAGAGCTAACCTGGGGCTGCAAAACAACAACAACTATTGAAACCAGAGATAAACTCCAGCCTCGACAAGGGAGCTTCTATGTGGTTGCTTGAACTGTTAGAAATACCAGCCAAATCTCCTTCAAATCACACCCACCATCTTAAAACAAGGACAGACACATTGGATAATGTAGTCCCTATATACCACTATATTTGGGAAAAAGATGGAATGGTCATGGTTGGAACATATTTGAACATAGGTCAACTTAATCAGGGCTGACCTGGAGCAAAATAACAACAAAAACCAACCCTACAGATCCTTGTGATGCAGCCATCATAAGGGATTGGCAGAATTGTTAGAGCTTCAGACAAAATACCTTGCGGTATTTGTTCCAGTTATTTAAATTCTGAGTTCAAATCCCATCGAGGTCAACTTTGCCTTTTATCCTTCTGGGGTCGATAAAATAAAGTACCAGTCAAGTGCTGGAGTCAATATAATCTACTGTTCCTCTCCTCCAAAGTTTTGGCCTTGTACTTATGTTAGAAACAATTGTATTGTGCTTCTAAGGAAGGCACATAACTGTTTACTCTAGTTTGCTTGACCAATAAAAACAGACTCCATTGCATAATTCACAGTTGCATGGTTAGCAATAGGAAGGACAGTCAACTGTAAAAATGATTGATTCAACAAAGAAACTACCCCCACCCACCACATGGAAGATGGAAAAACCTATGTAAAACAGTAAAAAAGCAATACATGTTAGAAAGTAGACAGTATCAATATAGTTAAGTTAATGTTAATATATTTAATGCAAGAGGCATAGAAAAGTTAAATAGAAATAAATGTTTCTAACATAGGCACATGGCCAGAAATTTGGAGGAAGGGAACAGTCAATTATATCAACCCCAGTACTTGCCGGGTACTTTATCAACTGCGAAAGGATGAAAGGCGAGATTTGAACTCAGAATGTAAAGAGCTAGAACAAATACCACAGGGCATTTTTTCTGATGCTCTAACAATTCTGTCAATCCACCATCCTAAAGCTAACTAAAAATAATATATGCAGTAAGAAAAAAACAAACAAAACAAAACAATATTAGTTAATGTCTAATATTATTTTCATTTTTTTCAGCAAGCATGGGAGACAACTGTGAACATGTTTCAGTCTTAGTCTGACCTCATCAGCAGAGCATAGCTGTCACTGTACTTGCCTAAGTAGTAATGAAAGAACCACAAAGTAAATATACAAGATTGTTCATTGGTTGGTGTAAGAAAACAGAATTGTTTAGGGACTAAATAATTCAGAAATGCCAACTTTATGAAAAACAATTGTTAAGTTAGCGTTCACATAGTTTATGCAGATGTGTATTGCAATGCAACATCAGTACAACAATTTATTGACAAAGTTACATTCTTCTTTTTCTCATTATGTTTCTTCTTTCAAATTTTTTTGCCATTTTTGCTGCCATTGTTGTTGTTGTTTCTTTTAAACTGCTACAACAGCAACACAACAGAGCAGTTGCAATGGTAGTCTATACATTTCTATTGCTGAGGTCAACTTTGCCTTTCGTCCTTCCGACATCGATAAAATAAAGTACAAGTTGATATATTGTCTATAATCCTCCCCCTAATTTGATAATTTGTACCTATGTTAGAAAGAATTATTATTTCTTATGAGTGTATTGAATGATGTAATTGATAGAGCATCAGGTTAAAAGTACCTTGCAGTATTTATTTATGTTGCATTACATTCGGAGTTCAAATCCCGCCGAGGTCAATTTTACCTTTCATCCTTTTGGGGGCGATAAAATAAAGTACCAGTCAAGTGCTGGAGTCGATATAATCAACTGCTCCCCTCCCACCAAATTTCAAGCCTTGTGCCTATATTACTCTTTTACTTGTTTCAGTCAATTGACTGTGGCCATGCTGAGGCACTGCTTTGGTCGTCGATCAGATCGACCCCAGTACTTATTTTTTTAAAGTCTGGTACTTATTCTATCGGTCTCTATTGCCGAACCGCTAGGTTACGGGAGGTAAACAGACAGATACGGAGACAAACACAGTCAGATGAACACACACACACATTTATATACATATATATATATATGTATATATGACGGGCTTTTGCAGTTTCCATCTACCAAATTCACTCACAGGGCATTGGTCGACCCAGAGGCTGTAGTAGAGGACACTTGCTCAAGGTTCCACGCAGTGAGACTGAACCCAAAACCACGTGGTTGCAAAGCAAACTCCTTCACCACACAGCCATGTAAGTATGTAACTAACGGCTGTCTCATATATAATAACTTATTCTGACAGTTAACCATATTGTCAGAGAATGAACTGAATCCTTCAAAACTATGTTCAATAGCTGTTATATATCACTGTTATTGCTGAAAGCCTTGACATCAAGCTGTTGACAGCTTTGTGGAATCATTGTAATAGCTACTATATATTATTTTTTTTTAAGGAGATGACAAAGAACCACGAGTGGTGACATGCTGTGCTGGAGAAGACTCACCCATGGAAGACAGTGTACTTTAGTTCCAAGTCACCATGATTGACAGATCTATCATAAAAGGAGTTCCAGCTGTGACCATGCCGGTTTTTTTGTTGTTTTTTATATCTAGGACTACAATATCAAATGTGTCTTTCTCTTTCATTGAAGACGGTATGGTGTAAATTCATGGGATTTGGCTGCTATTTCTAGCAGGTCGAGTGACCACATAGAAGCTCCATTCCTATAATGTAATAGTTATTTTGCTGGGTGATGTTTATTGACTTACCATGAGATACAACTGAAGGAGCAAACTGATATAATTGAAGGTGTTTCTGAATATATTAAATTATGTTAGAGACCCTTAACGTTTGTCACCAGCGTCACTCAGACAAGGAAGACATTTCCAATGACATAGGTGACTCAGTATCTTTCCCCTGACCTGTCAAGGAGAGTGGAGACTCAAAAATGACCCATCCAACACATGCCAGCATGGAAAGCAGACGTATGATGATGATGATGATGATGATAATTTCAGCTAATCTAATTATATCATATAAACAGAGTCCCATTATATAAACGTACATATATCTATCTGTCTGCTTGTGTGTGTGTGGTGAAGGTGCGTGGCCTAGTGGACAGACTACTGGGCTCATGATCGTAAGGTCATAGGTTCCATTTCCTGGTCCATGAGGCATGTTGTATCCTTGAGCAAGGTACTTTACTTCATGTTGCTCCAGTCCACTCAGCTGAAAATGAGAACCAGCAGTCACACCTTGATGTTCTGCTAGGTCAAGGGTGGGAGTGCCAAGAAGGTATGTGTCTGCTCATGATTGCATGGGCACCTAAAACCCTTAGCAAAAGCATGGTATATGCTTATACCAGGTCAGCTTTGAATGTGAGGGACGGCTGTGGTTTTATATATATATACATATATATGTGTGCGTGTGAGTGTATATGTATGTGTGCTTCAATTATATATATACACACATAGCTGTTACAACACAATGAATATACATATACATACATACATACGTTAAAGTAATGAACACACACACAAAAACTCAGAAACAATATATGCACACACAGTCACATAGGACATACCTTTTCCAACCAAACAGCTCTATGCGCACTCTTTCACTCTCTCCTTTTCCATTACTTCCCACCACCACGATATCAAGTGTTTTACACTCAACTCATCAGTTCCCACATACACAGCCACTGGTGGAGAAAGTAATGTGATGCAGTATTTCCAATGACACACATACACACAGACTTAATACAAATTTATATAGGATTTCCACAGTAACTTCTACTTGAATAATATGTTCTTAGGTTTGATGCAAGAATATTAATTCTGGATATATTCTACAGAACTGGTGAAATTTGGCAACTGAAGCTACCATTACATGACAATTTTCAATCATTTCCAGTTTAGACAACAATAAATGTGACGTGGTTGTGAAAGATAGTGCACAATATTGGTGTTAAATAATTTAGTTACTTTTCGAGGTGTCGTTGGGGAAAAGTGTATAAAGAACAATAGCGGTGCACTTGCTCTTACCAACGCTGAAAAGAAAGAGGCACGGAAATGCTATTATGAGAGGTTGCTCGATGAGGAGAATGAATGGGGGAGAGAGAGAGGGCCTACCCAAAGAAGACTCTGGCAGATGGACCAGCAATCCAAGTTGACAGTAGTATGGTTGATGGAATGATCAAGGATATGAAGGCAGGGAATACAGTTGGACTATTAGGTATAGTTGTTAAGATGCTGAAAATATCTGGTAAAGTAGGTCACATGCATAATCAATCAGGTAGTACAAGAAGATGTCACACCCAATGACTGGCATAGCAGTATCATCATCAACTGCTACAAGGGCAAAGGAGATGCACTAGAGAGGCAACAACAGAGACATCAATTTGAAGGACCAGGTTATGAAAGTTACTGAAAACGTTTTAGCATAACTAAATAGGAACAGAATTAGCATGGATGAGATGCAGTTCGACCATGTGCCAGGAAGAGGGACTACCAATGCCCTCTTTAGTGAGACAACTGCAGGAGAAGTACTTAGCTAGGAGTAAACAACTGTACCTAGCTTTTGCTGATCTGGAGAAGGCCTTTGACAGGGT
>JAYRBU010121365.1:1167-11751 GCA_036023795.1 Vulcanoctopus hydrothermalis
TGCTAGAAATAGCAACTAAATCTATCTCAAATCCCGTTTTACTATCTTAAAATGAGGAATAACACATTGAATAATGTAGACCTAGAGACATTACACATGAATAAAATAAAGATGGGATAGTCATGGCTGGAATGCCTTTGATTATAAGTCTGCTCGATCAAAGCTGACATGAGGCTAAACAATAACAACAATCACTGCAATGATGATGATGATGATGATTTGTGATCAAATAAACATTATAGTATCTATTTGATGTCCATATAGTTGCATGAGAGTTTCAATGAGCACTCTAAGTCAACAAATCACTCTTCAGTTCTATAATGCTACCACTGCTTATAGCTGTAAGTTATAGTTCTTATTCTATTACATCGGGTGTATATATGAATGTATATGCACATACACACAGACAATCACATAATACATATATATGAATTTATATACACATGTACACACACACAAGTAAAACTTTATTATGATTACTGTGAGAGAGACAGAAAGAGAGAAATAGAGCGTGACAGTGAAAGACAGAGAGAGAGAGAGAGATTGTGAAAGACTAAACAGAAACTGAATGAGAAGGACCAACAGGTTTGGTGTCATAAACTGAGTTTGTTTTTAAAATGTTTCTGTACCTCACACTAACACTCCTACATAACTATTTGTGTTACTTTTTTCTCTAACTACCATTACAACTCATAGTCTTTCTCTGTCTCTTCTTGACTCATCCCTGTTTTATCCTAAGGGGACATTGGTCCCAGGTTTTTTTGGTTAATGGAATATCCTGGGATGAATTTGGACCTTCATGCAAAACTTTGTCCAGATTCGTTGAGAAATGACAATGTTGTTCCAAGACAAACAGACAAACTTCACTCTTATAATATAGATGCTTGCTGCTACATAAATTGTTTCTTTTATGACAAAGAAAAATAGGGAAATGTGACATTCATGACTTTTCCAAGAGTTTTAGCAGTGTAAGTGAAACAAAATGGCTTCAAACAGAGATCAAAACTGAATTGTAGGTTTGGATCCTCAGGAATTTAGCTCCTACTGTATGTATATTGTAGGTGTCACATTTGTAAATAAACAAGGGAGATAATTTACTGTTGACAACCCAATATTAAGTTTCTACATGGTCGTTCAATCTACTAGAAATAGCAGCCAAATATTTCTCAAAATCATACCCTACCTTTAAAAAAAAATGGATATATTGAATGATGTAGTCCTAGATACACTAATCCTTATAAAAACATAGGATGATCACAGTTGGAAGGTCTTTGATCATATGGGCCTACATTTGCTCGATCAGGAATGATCTGGGGCTAAATAACATTCACCAAAGTATTATCTTGTTGAATAGATGAACTGAAATATGAAAGTATGGACAAATTAGACATTACAGGTTGATAATTCTTTATCTGAAATCCCAAATCCCAAAACCTCCAAATTCTGAAAGTTTTTTGAGTGAGAGAAGTGCCACAAATAATGAAAAATTCCAGAAAGTACTTGGAAGTTGCCCAGGCGATCAACGTGTCTGTCTGTCAGCTGTTGGGAGGGACTTCACCAGCCCTGGATTAGGCTTGCCAAGTCCAGTTAAGCTGGCACCAATCTATTGTCAGCAGCCATCAACACCTTTGTGTGTGCATTATTTACCACATGTTGTAAATATAAAGACAATTTCTTGAATGGCATGCTAGCAGCAGTGAACGGAGGTGTGGGTTTCAAAGGCTTCCAAAACTAGTTTACTCTGAAGGATGCCGCATATGCAGTTGCCAATGCATCGAGGAATCAACTAACTAAAGACACCATTACATATTCCTGGCACAAACTGTGGCCTTCAACTATGTGCAATGTGGATGATGGACAAAGTGTTGAGTTCAAAGGATTCTGCATGTCAAGTGAGAAAATGATGATGTCAGACACCCTTACATATGCAAAATTATACCATCATAAAATGGTGGAAGTGAATATTGAAGAAGATTTTAACATCGATAATGATGCTCCAGTTGTTAATTCCAAGACCAATGGTAAAATAGCTTAAATGGTTCTCAATCAACATGATTCTAATGATGATGATGATGACGATGACGACGATCGTTAGCACAGTAGAAAAAGGTACCCATAGATAACACAATGAAAATGCATGATGAACTTATTAAAGGACTGGAGCAGCATGCATTTATCTCAGAACAAGAATTCATGGCAGTGTATAAAACCAAAGAGAGAATGATATGACAAAGACCCTTGTTAATGATGTAGATGTCGCTTGAATAACCATTTATAAAAAAACTATCTAGCAGTGATCATCATTTTTGTTACATGTACAATGAGTGCTGTTGTACAAAATAATATTTTCACATTAACTCTGAATTCCACCTCCATGTGTGTGTAATATGACTAGCATCATTACCCTGTATGTGTATGTACACAAAATTGTTAAAACTTTTTATAAATTCCCTGTATAATATATGAAAACAATTTATATAAAACTACCTTCATGGTGTATGTATAAATATGCATGAAAAGTATATGGATAACATGTTTCAGTTGGGGTTCCATCTCCAAGCTGTTCCATTTTATAGATACAAATATACAATCATTCCGAAATTCGAAGAAAACTGAAACACTCCTGGTCCCAAGCATTTCAGCTAAAGTATTATCAACCTATATCATCATCATCATCATCATCATCATCATCATCATCATCATCATCATCATCATCGTTTTACATCCGTGTTTCCATGTTAGCATGGGTTGGATGGAAATTTCTTGAGGCAGTATTTTATGGTCGGATGCCCTTCCTGTCACCAATCATACAGATTAAGTATGGGAATCCTACCATCGAACTACCGAACAGCTGGGCATTTTGTTATATGGAAATGTGAACAAACTCACTGACTGATCAATAAACAGTGCCCAGCGATGACAAGCATATGCATGCACACACACATACACACATACATATTTGCATATATATATATATATAAACATATATGACAGGCTTCTACACAGTTTCAGTCTACCAATTCCACTCACAAGGCATTGGTCAGCCTGAGGCTATAGTAGAAGATGCTTACCCAAGGTCCCACACAGTGGCACTGAACCTGAAACCATGTGGTTGTGAAGTGAACTTCTTAACCATACAGCCATGCCTGCACCTCCACCATTTACATTGTTTTAGAACTACCATTGAAATAACAAATATACGAGTATATATATATATATATATATATAAAATATACTGGCACTTATCACAGTGTATGTCCAAAAATAGATTTACGAAGACATATACAATATGTTTATGTAAATATAAACATATAAGCGGTCTCGTTGTGAGATTTTTCTCCATGGATATAATCCACTGTGAGATTTTTTTTGTGTTCAATACCACAAGTAGCCTCAGTGAGGTCATGGATTGTTCCTCCTTTGTAACAGGTACAAACTCCATCTCTGAGGCAAAGAAAGCATGGCTTTCTTATATCTTTCCAGCAAATAATATATTTGCTGATTAAGTGCATTGCTTGACCATAGCATACAAGTTATGTACTGGTGTTTATCACAGCATATATTCAAAAATAAATTTACGAAGTCATATACAATATGTTTATGTAAACATAAACATATAAGCGGCCTCGCTGTGAAATTTCTCTACTGAGGAGGAACAAATATTCCAAAATATCAGTGTCTAACAGTCCATGACATCACTGAGGCAATTTGTGGTATTGACTACAAAAAAAATCTCACAGTGGATTTTATCCACGGAGCGAGATCTCACAGCGAGACCATTTATATGCTTATGCTTACATAACATATTGTATGTCTTCGTAAATCTATTTATATATATATATATATGTATTACTTATTTCAGTTGTTGACCTGTGATCTTGATGATGTGCTACATAGATCATCATCAAAACCACCCACCCTCCACCATCATCATCATCATCATCATCATTACCACTATCACCACTACCACAACCACCACAATCACTCTTCACTGATCTTTCTCTTCCTCCTCATCATTATCACCATTGTCATCATCATTATTAATATCACCACCACCACCACCACCACCACCATCTTCATCATCATCATAATCATCATCATCTTCCCCATCATCATCATCGCTATCATCATCATCCTCATCATCATCATCATCCTCATCATCATCATCATCCTTATCATCATCAGCAACCTCATCCTCATCATCATCCTCATCATCTTAATTCTCATCATCATCATTGTTGTCATCATCCTTTTTCCATGTCACTCATCAGATTATCAAATTATCAAATATAGAAAGGAAAAAAAAGTACAAATCAGTCTATTAAAACATTATAGAAATTAAATAAATATTTTATCATTAATTATTTGGTGGCATAATTGTTAATTTCAACAAAGATAGGCTATATATTTAATTTAATCAAGCCTGATACTTATTGCCCCATACCAGAAGAAAAGTCAAATTGACTCCAGCAGGATTTGAACTCAAATCATAGAGGACTGAAACAAAAATATTGTAACCTGGCAATCTGACAATCCTCTTAACTTTCTAAAAGACTACAAGAGATCCCGAGTCAACAAAAGCGCCTCTATGTGGTTGCTTGACCTGCTAGAAATAGCAGCCAATTCTTCCACAAATCACGACCTACCATTTTAATAACAGAAAATACACATTAGATAAAGTAGTCTTAACTCTTAATGTCCTGTTGAGAATTTTCTAAGTCCTGTAATGATTGCGCAGAAAATGCATAAAAATGGGTTTTTTGCAGCTTATTTATTATGAAATTTACAGGTAAAAAACACAGGTGCTTGAGGTGTTTCCAAACAAAAATATTTCACTTCCACCATATATATATAGTTCAATGATTCGTGTCAATTTGATGATGTGGAACTGTGTCTTACAGGACATTAAGAATTAATGGGTACAGGCATGGATTTGCAGTCAAGAAGTTTGCTTTGCAGCTACGTGGTTTCAGGTTCAATCCTACCACACAGTACATTGGGAAAGTGTCTTCTACATTAGCCTCGTGTCAACCAAAGTACTTGTGAGTGAAATTTGGTACAAGGAAGGAAACTGTTGAAGCCTGTCAGAGGAACCATTTCTGTTTTTGGGAGTGGTAGATGTAACCTGTCGCCCAGTTTAACACCACCACCACCTGACCTTTGCATGCCTTTAGAAGAGTTGCAAGCATTCGACCTGGGTCTCTGGTTTGAGGATAACTTCCTCCCTTCTCACCAGTCTCGGGGGAGACCTGAAAAATATCATGGGTGCTGCCCTTCTTCCAACTAAATCGTGTAAAAAAAGTTTTTTAAATGTGGATATCATTGAGTTACCTCCCCTTTCAATCATCAGATCAATGGACCAAGGAAGAGCCTCGATGTGGTCGCGTGACTTGCAAGAGATAGCAGCCAAATTTCCATTGAATCACACACTCATCTTTTAAAAAAAAGAAGGATACGCTGAAGAATGTAGTATCTTATTTACAAAAAGACAGGAATGCCTTTTATCCTAGCTCTGGTGGATTGAGGCTGATCTGAGCCTAATCAACAACCATTAGTAACTGTTATTGATTGCCATTGTTGTTATTGTTTAGCCCTAGGTCAGCTTTGGTCGTGAAGTCCTATGATCAAAGGCGTTCCAAACATAACCAACCCATCTTTTGTTCAGACATACTGGATACATTATCTAATGGCGAATTGGCAGAGTTGTTAGAAGTATTCGTTCCGGCTCACTGTGCCCTGAGCTCAACTTTGCCCTTCATCCTTTCAGGTTCGATAAATAAAGTACCAGTCTAAGATGGTGGACTGACAGAATCCTTAGAGCATCAGACAGAATGCCTTGTGGTATTTGTTCTGGCTCTTTGCGTTCTGAGTTCAAATCCCAGCGTGGCTTACTTGGGTGGTAAATTTAATCCATTGCCCAGTTTAACACCACCACCTGGCCCTTGGGTGCCTTTAGTGGAATCCACTCTGTTGCAAGCATTCAGGCTAGGTCTTCAGTCAGAGGATACCTTCCTTCCTCCTCCCCCCTGAAAGAAGGTTATAGGTGCTGCCCTTCCTCTTGACTAAGCAATAAAAAGAAAAATTATCTAATGCATCCTTCCTTTTTTAAGACACTTGGGGCAATTTGGCTGCTATTTCTAACAGGTGGAGTGACCATGTACAAGGCTCCTTGTTAGTTTGATTGCTATTCTTTTCTGTTTTGGGACATCACTCTTTTTTCTCCAACTGCTGTTGTTTAGAGATCTCATTCTGAGTATTTTCATTATTGTAGGAAGCAGAAGCTTGAATCGCTGATCTAGTATAAGGTTTTTTTGTTCTGCATCTTGCAGAGGCTCTGGGTGGTGTAAATGGTGTTGTTGTTTAACCCCAGGTCACCCAAGCAGACCTATGATCAAATGTGTTCCAGCTGTGACTATCTTGTCCTTTTGAATATTCAGGACTACATTGTACAATGTGTCCTTTCCTTTTTTTAAGGGTAAAATTTGAGGGAGATTTGGCTGTTATTCCTAACAGTTCAAGTAATCGTGTAGCAGCTGTTTCGGCTTATAATTTGTAAATGGTGTTATTGGAGTAGTGTGTCAACTGGGGTGTTGCTTAGCTAGGCATTGTTATATTGATCATTAATCAACTAGCAACCCTTTTGATACCAACCTGCCTGAAGCTGCTCCTGGTTCTATGATTTAAAAAAAACATTTTTTTAAAGTGTTCATATTTAAATTTAAGCCTTCCATTATAATTTTATGTAAGAACTTTTTGTTAAGTTATATTCCAAGCACCAACTTAATAACAAGAAAGTTGGTTATTTTACAAAATTCCTCAAAATTCTTGATTATTTTGAAAATTAATTGAAAATCATAGGCAATATATTTTCATTAGAAATATGGTAATGAAAGGGTTAAGATATATCACAATAACATATGACAAAACCGCATCCAATGACATGATTTAGAATAAACATTAGCAGGAATGTAAAAATCTGTTTTATTTTTGTCCTATTAACCAAATTTATTCTTTTGATTATTTCTATTTTTAAACAGAATCCTCTTCTAAGACTCGGTTCACACATGAAAATCCTTGACATTGTCGATGTGCATACTATTCCCAATTTCACCATTCGTCCTCAAGTATTTAAACTGTATCCTTTGACTTCAAATCATATGATACTTGTGAAATTTCTGTATTTTGCCTCTTATGTGATACTTTTCTTCGGGTCCTTTTTATTTTTTGGTACTCTTTTAGTTTCACTTTGCATGGCTGTGTAGGTGCAGGCATAGCTGTGTGGTTAAGAAGTTTGCATCGTAACCATGTGGTTCCGAGGTGTATTCTACTGCATGGCATCTTGGGCAATTGTCTTCTAATATAGCCTCGGGCTGACCAATGCCTTGTGAGTGAAATTAGTGGACAGAAATTGAGTGAAAGCCTGTCTTATATATATGTGTGTGTATGCATATTTGTCTCCACAAAGTGTTCATAGTTAACATTACTTCGGCTACCAGTGCCTGTTGTTTACGTCTCACATAAACAACACATCCCGCAGATTTGTTGTTCAACGGGTGAAGTTCAGTGGAAAAACTACCTTACTTAAAAAATAAGCAATGGTTAGCGACAGGAAGAGCATCCAGCTATAGAATATTGCTAAAAAAAAAAAAATCTCTTCCAAACCATGCCAACATGGACAAGTGGACATAAAAACGATGAACGAACAAAGATATCTACTTTCTGTTGATTTTGTGGCATTTCAGACATATCCACTTTCTGATCCTTTTGTTGCTCATCAGACATGTCAAAATTCTTATACAAATGAGGTTCGCACTACTAAGAGGGTAAGTATGTAAATGATGTTCCCACTCCTGTTTAGTAAGAACACTACTCTCTAGTTAGTAAATACTAACTTTTAATAGAAAAGTTTGATATAAAGTGTATCCAAAACTAGGCGTAAATGCTCAGAGAACATTTAGATAAAATTGTTTCATTTCCATAACACATAACTAGTGTATTGCTTAACCAGAATGAAAAGTCACATCAAATTCTGGAATATTTATCAAACTGTGGTCAAGTAAGTAAATATTTTATACATTTTTAGCATTATCATTATTCAGTTGGCAAATTAACAGAGTCGTTAGTGCGTTGGACAGAATGCTTTGCAGTATTCGTTCCAGCTCACTACACTCTTGAGTTCAAATTCCGCTGCGGTCAACTTTGCCTTACGTCCTTTTGGCATAGATAAATAAAGTACTAGTCTAGGGCGATGGATTGGTGGAATTGTTTCAGCATTGGACGAGATGCCTCACAGTATTTATTCTGGTTCTTTGCATTCTAAGTTCAAATCCTGCCGTAGCCGATTTTGGTGGTAGACTTAATCCGTCACCTGATTTAATACCACCACCTGGCTTTTGGATGCCTTTAGTGGGATCCACTCTGTTGCAAGCAATCAAGCCAGGTCTCCAGTCTGAGGATACCTTCTTCCCTCCTTCTCATCAGTCTTGATGTCCTGAAAAATCGATGATGAGCACTGCTTTCCCTCCAGACTAAACAGTAAAAAATTCCCCAACAGGATGGTGTAGTTCATTGATGTAACCAGTGCATAGCAGCACTGTAAAATTTATAACGAGATGCCACCTTGTATGTGTGTTAGTGCATATGTATATATATATAGACACACATATTTCTGAGCATCTATGCCTCTCCTATCACACCCATATTCATACTCTTTCCCTCTATTACATCACTCATCTTCTTCAGGTCATGTTTACCCTCAAAGAATGGAGACTATGTGGAGTACAGTGGACTCTGTAGCCTACAAGAGACAAGGCATCCTCTCTAGTGCTGGTGCCATGTTAAAATGGACCCAGTGCACTCTGTAAAGTGTTTAGCGATCGAATGGAGACAACTTAGGGTAGAGAGGGCTCTTTAATTGTGTCTTGGACATGACAACCTTTCTAGTGTTGGTGCCACGATAAAATGCACTCAGTACACTCTGTAAAGTGGTTGCTTGTAGGAATGGCATCCAATTGTAGAATCTAAGCCAAATGAAACGTACGAGCAAGACGGGAGCCACCAACCCATCTAAGAAAGTGGGTACTCTAAATAGGAAATGACTCAGACCGAAATCACCCGTCCAACCCATGCCAAAATCGAAAGCAGACGTAAATGATGATGATGATGATGATTTATATATATATATAGACACACATGCATACACATTCCTGAGCATCTGTGTATGTATATATATATAATATATATATATATTGGGACAGCTTTCCCATTTCTAGTGGAGTGCTTACGAGTAGTTTGAAATACGGACAAAATAATTTGTTTGCGGTTGCCTGAGTAGGTGGTTGGTTGCGCTAGTTTTGCCACCAAAAAAGCGGCCAGCATGCTACTATCATTTCACCGTTGGCAACCGTAGCTGGATGACGCTTAATATCAGTAATTGTCCATTTGCATTTTAATGGCTGAAATGCAAGATTCGAGGAGAAGACAAGAGGTAATTCCTTGCTGACGATTTCTATAACATTCCTGTTAATATATGCCTCCCTAAATAATCTTGGAAGCATAGTGGTATATAATGAAACACACATTCCTGAGCATCTATGGAGCATATTGCTTTATAGATGCTCACTTCGCTTCTATTCTGTAAAATATTCCACTCTACAGTAGAGAGCTCATCCCAATCACAACTATTTTTACATTCACACATTTTCCCACCATTTACTAACCATTTATATCATCCTATTAATTCTTCATCTATAACAGTTTTTATTTCTCTATCATATAATTATAATCTTTTTGCACTCATTCCGCCTAACTTATATGATCAGCTGCAGAAATGTTTGTCTTCGTTTCAATAAAATTGTGTAGTCAGCTTAAGAAATTTACGAGATATTTCTTGGAAATGTTTTCATTATCATCATCATAATCATCAGCATTGTCATCATCATCATTGTTATTACGTCTGCTTTTCGATGTTGGCATGGGTTAGATGGGACTTATCAAAGAGATCTGTTATATTTTCTTTATTTCCAGCTTGCAATGATAGTAGCTGTACCTAAGTACTCTGCTGATCATGTGGTCACATCCTATAAGACTTCAGAGCTGAACACAGTAGCTTGGAAAGAATACATCCTAGCCGACTTTACTCAAGGTAAGCCTGATCTTGTATTGAACCAATAACCTTTAAATGTATATATTATACAAGTTGATTCATAAGTCCATTTAGCATCACCAGTCTTTGCACATTTCTGAACCATTGACAAATGAAAATTTTTCATGTCACTAGATTTTGAAATCTTTGAATAGAGCTGTAGGAGACAGAGAGCACCTTTGAAGCCTGCCGTATTGTTGAAAATGAATGGTAGCAGATGATTGTGTTTCACTGAGACTGTTTGGCTTTCCAAACCTAGACAGGATTGCTTGAAAGTTTCGCGCATGGTGACAGAGCTAGGAGGGTTTCTGATTTATTTCTTTGTTTCCTCATCCTTTGGACTTGTAAGATTGATTTGTTATATTGTGCCATTTTAATGACAATGAATATTCTTTTGTCTTTTGATATTGACATTTTTCTAAAATATATAAAACAAACAA
>JAYRBU010132169.1:0-11748 GCA_036023795.1 Vulcanoctopus hydrothermalis
TATATATATATATACGAATTTAAAATAATCATAATGAAAAAGAGAATTCATTACTTGTTAGTAGAGTACTACATATTTTTATGAATAGCTGGATATTATATATATCTATATTACAACTTGAAGTTTTGCCATCACATGGCTCATCAAATCATGTGGCCTAAGCTTTATGTTTCTGTTCTTATATATTAGGATAATATAATTTATCATTTTTTTTTAATCAGTTATAAGGAAATCCCTATATTTCCCAGCATGGCCGCAGTCCAAAAAGACTAAGAGAATTTACTAATATTGTTTTTTTCTCTCGCGACATATTTAGTAAGCTTTTTAATGATCCATGCATTAAAAGTTAATGCTAATTTACCCATCCTTAGCATATAGACTCGGATTTGATCGTCGTGCAAGCCATAAGATTTGGTTGGGGTTCAAGAATTTGGATTTTTTACCCATACACTATTAGAAAATATAACTTAATACCTCATTCCGGAAAGGCAGAAATCTCTTCGATCTATTTCAGTGTGTCTAGTCCGGTAAGGTGGCACATTAGGTCGTCGTTGCCATCGTCATCAATGTTGTTGTTTAGCCCCAGGTCAGTCCTAATCAAGCAGACCTAGGATCAAATGCATTCCCACTATGGCCATATCATCTTTATTTTTCAGACATAGTGTATCTAGGACTATTCAATCTGCCCTCTTTTTTTTTAAATAGTAGGGTGATATGAGGGAGATTTCACAGCTATTTCTAGTAGGTCGAGCGACAACGCAGAGGCTTCCTTGTTGGCGCGACAAATTAAGTTGAAACCATACGTAGAAAAATTCCACGGAGCATCCACTCCCGTGTAGAGAAAGAGGAAGTTTATGACTATTTGATGTGACTCATTGGAGATGAGCTGAAGCTATGGAAGATTGAAAAGCAGGACACCAGCAGTATCTTATTATTATTGCACTGTCGAGTCACTGAAGACTGGGTATTTGGATTCGCTTGTGTTTCACTCCGAACAATAATGTCTATTATTTCCTTTCCTGGACCTCCTTGCACTGTATTGCAAAAAGTATACACATTGGCGAGATAACCAATAACAGGTGCGTCGAACAGAAATACCTTGTGGTATTTATTCTGCTCGAATCACATTGACTCATTAGAAACCTGTAACCAATGACGCTATCGTTCACAAATGCATGGTATAAAATAAATAACATAATAAAATAACTGCAGTTAGGCCACGTAGAGTAAAAACAGTTTGTTTTTTTTAAACTAGAATCTGAAGAAGCAGCGAATTGGTAGAATCGTTAGAGTGTTGAGCAAAATGCCTTGGGGCATTTCTTCCGGCTCTTTACGTTCTAAGTTCAAATTCTGCTGAGGTCAACTTTGCCATTAATCCTTCTGGTGGTCGATAAAATAAAGTACCAGTCCAAGGCAGTTGGTTGGCGGAACTGTTAAAGCATCGTACAAAGCGCTTTGGGTTCCTCCTCTTTACGTTCTGGGTGCCCAGACAGATGTGGTGAATTTCTCTGTATCTAGCCACCAAGATGGTATCTTGTAAAAAAAATACCCTAAGGAAGGCAACAGGAAACTACCTTTGTATTCTCCCATGAAAATTCCATAAGCCCATAGCACTTGTCAAAGAAGTCACTAGGGAGCGCCCGTCGACTAGATGGCGCTCAACGGAAGAGAATCTAAAGAAGCCATTGCAAATGAGAGGTATCAACTACCTCATCATATCAAATACAACAGAAACACCAATAATAAATCATTATTCACTGACGACCTACAAGTAAAGGAATAGTTACTTGATCCCATTGATATGAAAGTGTCCCATAACCTTTAATAAGTTTGTGGATCATCACTGAAGGTTTCATGTTCGTGTAGACAGTCAACGTTAAGTCAAAGCTCATTCTTCCATGATAATGTTGTTGTTGTTGTTGTTGTTATTACTGCTGTGGCTTCTGTCGTTGTTGCAATTGCCGCCGTCGTCGTCGTCATCGTCGTCGTCGTTGTTGTTGTTGTTGCTGCTGCTGTTGTTGTTGCTGCTGTTGTTGTTGTTGTTGTTGTTGTTGTTGTTGCTGCTGCTGCTGTTGCTGTTGTTGTTGTTGTTGTTGTTGTTGTTGTTGTTGTTGTTGTTGTTGTTGTTGTTGTTGTTGTTTTTTAGTCCAAGGTAAGCCCTGATCAAGCGGACCTATACCTATGAACAAGAGCTCTCTAACTCTGACCATCCCATCATTTGGTATATCAAACACTACACTATCCAATGTGTCCCTCCATTTTTTTAAAGTGAATAGACTGTGATTTGAAGGAAATTTGGTTACTATTTCTAGCCAGACGAGCGACCTCACAGAGTCTCCTTCTATTCATTGGCATGTCCTTCTTCAGATTAATGACAACATCAAGGTACGAAGAGTAAGTAAAGTGAAATCGCTCAACCTTTTAATCGAACCTAGAGTATAGACTCCGTGAGGGAGCCTTTCCAGCCAATATAAGACAACGAAGAAGCCTCATTATCTTGTATGATACAATAATAAAATACGGTTGCTTGACTTGCTATAAATAATAGCTAAATCTCCCACAAATCACCACCTTACGATTGTGAATCCAACATGCTAACCACAATAAACCATTTAGTTTAATCTGACCATTTCTACCGAAGCTTCAGCTTCTTTTTCTTTGTTTTTTTTCTCCTTCGTATATATTTTACACCAAGGAGAAGGGGCAATGTCCTTAGCTTTTGTAGGTCTTCGTAGATGAGTGAAGTCAATGCAACTGAAGTAGTTTCTGGTTCTGAAAAGAAGGTCTATTCTTTGGATGGAGTCTTTGAGTAATTAACCTCAGTGGATATGCTAATTATTTTATCATCACTACTTTGGCAAATATTGTGAAGTCTATGTTTCGCTGAAGAGGTCTAATAATACCAAAACGTGTCCAGTTTTGTCTCCCATACTTGCTGAAATGATTAAAACAATATTAGCCATTGGGCTAATGTTGTCTTTTCCACACTGCATAATTATTTCTAATTTTATTTTTGATGAGGATTGCATTAAATATGTTAACACTAACTTAACTATTGTTTTTCATGCGGATGGCGTCACTGAATAATTAACATTGAGATACAGTTTTGGCTATATTATAGATATGTGGAAGACATGAGAAATCATCAGAGATTATGTGGTTTGTAAAGTTTGTGAAGGTTTTAGTTGTGAGTTGTTCATGAATAGAGAGGGCATGGTGCTATGTGTTTCCTTCTTATGTGTAGTTACTGTGTGTTGTTGTGTTGTTTAAGGAGACTGTATTGGCATGTCTCATTGGAGTATGTTTTGTGGTTTTTGTTCATGGAAGTAGTGCATGCCAGTTGCCAGGTGTCTAAGTTGTATGTCGTTGACACTTGTGTGTGAAAGTTTATCCAGGAGTGGGGAGTGATATCATCTGCATGGCTTTCAAGAGTCTTATAGAAAAATAGTGAAATCCCATTTATCAATATCACATACCTAATACCTAAAGGAAGGAAAGTATATAACAAACCCCCATTGTCCTGCCATTAAAATATCAGGTTTCACGTCTATGATGACAGCGCTCACTTTGCTATTAAATTTTCAAGCAGCAGGCATCCCTGGGTAAATTTTCTTCAGTCATTCTTTTTAAGTTATTACGCCATGTAGTGTTTATTCATAAAAAAAAACTTATATATCTCTCTAGTCATTCTTAGACCTAGCAGTCACAGTTAGAATATGCTTTGCTGGTGAGGTCTAATAAAACTGAAACATGCCAGAAATTGTAGAACAGACTCATTTTCCGCTGCATTCCATATTTAATTAATTTTAATTAATTAAAATTTGAGGGTTGTCTCCGCTGCATTTTCTTACCAGAATTAGTTAGATAATGATTGTCCTCATCAATAATGGGGTAATTATAATTAATTGAAATTTCTTCGTTTACTACATCAAGTATGCTAGCACCCGCATTACTATTAAGTTTTCATGCAGCGGGGGTCCCTGGGAATATTTCCCCAGTTATTATTTTTTTTTAAATTATGTTGAGCCATTAATTCCTTGAATTTCTCTGCAACTTCACTAAACACTAGTGGGATTGAATAGCTATAAGTTCCAGTCTTCTTTCCCATGAAAACAAAGCAGTTTCTCATGAATCCTACTTCTCATGTTATGTGTGACGCAGAGACACGATAGCCATTTCTTTGTGTTATGGAGAAGCAGTCGATACGCTTGCATAAATTTGTAGGTTAACATATAATCAGAAACTAAGTGCGCGGCTTAGGATATCGGATAGTCGTGTCTGGATTATATCAAATGAAATGAGGTTAATGATAGTACAGCTGCTCACGCTTCAGTGCAGCCATTTTGAAAGACAACTTGTGTTTGTTGAAACTAACCAGTGATTATCCACCCTGCACTCATTGAAAACCATCGGACGATGTTTTAATGTGTTTGTTTGTTTTTTTAACCCATAAAGGTCAAAGAAAATATTCTTACAGATTTGCACTGGTTTTCTACTTTTCAATTATTCATATGTCAGTTTTTGAATAATCTTTTCAAATTTCTTTGAATGCTATATAATGTATTGAACAAACAAGTTCACAAAACTTCCTAAAATATCACCTGTTTATTTTTAGGCCGTTATTTAAACAAGAAATTGTTTCCATCTATAACAAATCATTTCTTTGCCTCGTGGTTGAGAAGAAAAAGATTTGTGAACTTTAGAAATTATCAGTGTAACTATTACTTAGATGAACCTACATTTGCTCCGTGTCGTTATTTCTATTGTGACCCACCAACACCGCTCATTAGTTTGATTTACTGGGGTGGTCCCCCTTCTTCTAAAGTGGAATACATTACTTTAATTCTTTTCTTCATTGTCCAATCATTTTCTTATATCTAAGTTATGAAAAAATAATTTTGAATTATTTTAATTTAATTCTTAAATCCGGGCGGGATCCGAGGGAACTGGTAATGGTTTGTATCTGCAACAATTAGCCAATAGGAAAGTTCATAGAAGAGTTCCATAATCTCAATTGCTGTGAGGAGTGAAGAATCTAACTTTTTGGGCCCTAGCCCTTTGTCTAAATAAAAAGGAGAGCGAGAAATCGGTGTTGTCATTTTGATTATAGGCAGGCAAAAGGAGTCAAGTAAATTTATTTGCGTACAACCAAGGCAACAACACTTTTTCTATCTTCCTCACTCAGACGAAAAGCAAAGGTCCAAAACGTTAGGTTATTCACAAACTTTTCCACAAGTTCTTCTGTATAGAATAGAATACTTCTGTATTTCTCAGGAAGAGAACAGTTGACAGGAAGAGAACAGTTGACATTTACTCAAGCAAAATGGAATTTTCAAACTATAGGGAGTTGAGGTTGCTATTATGCAACAAAAGTCATGTGAAAATAAATTCCTTAAAACCAATATTAAGCAGTACTTACCAAAGGTTTCATTATTGAAAAAAAATCAATATAAATTTTATGATATGACCGTTTACGGCTATGTGACGCTGAAAACACCAGTTCTACAATCACTGAAGTTAAACAACGTCGAGCCTAGTTAGTGCTTAGATAGGCAACTGCTTGGAAAACCTAGGTGTCGTAAGCATCTTATAATTGATGGCGATATCTCAGTATAGCCGCAGCCAACTGTGTAAAAGAGTATAAACGCACTTAAATCAACTCAAGACACCAAAAAGGCAACATGTAACAAATGCTATTTGAGTGACAGCTATATTTTCTTTTCAAAGCATTAAATATGAAATTAATAAATTAAACACTGTATTTTATGATGATCAAACATTTTAACTGAAGTTGATTGAAGTGTATTTATAATAGCTTATTTTAAATGAAATATAGAACTTTTTTTCCTGTAGTATATGTGTTTTGGTTTGCTTCATCATATGACTTCTGCTGTATGATTGCAACCTAGAACTTCTAGAGATTGGAAAATTCTGAATTTTGTTTAAATTAACGACAACTTTTGTATTTGTAATACAGAAGTATTCTATATTTATTGAACAGGTAAATAAGCTATAAGGAATGCTTGACAAAGATCCCACATCCATTTTTCTCATCTTTTTTCCTCAAGTAAATCTGTCCATTATCAGACAATCGATTTTTCACTTTCCATTGTCATAGGTATTCCTCAGTAGATGGGTAGATCTATTGACTTATAGATGAGACCAGTAGAGATCCAACCCCTTTTTCTGGCCAAGCCAATAGCGGTAGTAACCCCAACAGCAGCAGCAGCCACAGCAGCATGAATAGCAACAGAAACATCCCAAACAACAACAACAGCAGAGACCAATACCACAGCCATGGGAAACAATCCTACGACCTCCACCACAAACAAAAGAAGCCCTCCTTCATTCGAAAGTCCACCAACACACAAAAACACTCATGCATGCACCCATACACTCACCTCTTCCATTTGGCTCACGCCTCATGTATTCGAATACCTTGTCATGCGACGAGGCAATCTGAAATTGTTGCAAGAGACCTTTGTCGGAGCAAAGATAAGAAAAGAAACAAAAAAGGCCACCCCAAGCTGGAAGCCAGAAGATTTGATAGAGAGGTACAAAATACGTCATCCAACCACCCACTAACACCACCACAACCACATCAACAACAACACATGCAAAAATAACAAATACAACTACAGTCACAATCACAACCACAAAAGAAAGAACGAATACAAATACAAATACAAGAACAACAACTGCAACAACAAAATCAACAGCCAAACTCCCTCCCCCCCACACACACACACACACACTCATTAGCTTCACTGTCATTCGAAAGAGCAACAGTGATTTGACGAAGGAGGAGTAAATAGCAAAAACATTTTCACCAAATAGGGAGGTTTTGATGAACTTCCACCCCCAAAACCTCCAGATATACTACTTAGATACAGATAGACATACCAATAGTATATCAACAGCTAAAGTTCAGCTGCCAAATGTACATGAGAGTCTTGGGTAACATCGAAGATGCTCACGGGCACATTCGGAAGTACCAGGTTACAGTACCCGGAGCAGAAGGTGGTGGACGTATTGAGGTTCCCCGATCCTACCTAGGTGATGACTTCTCACCCCTTTGTGGGTCGGTTGCCCTTATTTGGTTTGTGTACAACATTTTTAACCTGTCTTAATATATTGTATTTCGTTTTTGCCCCGCCCAACTCATTTATTATATATATGTATGCGCCTACATGTCTTGTAACCCTTTTGTATGACACGTTTTGTATTGTATGTATGAGCCCTTGTGGCCAATAAAAGAAAGGATTATTATTATTATTTTTGCTGAACGGTGGGTCACTGTTTTGTATCGCTCCATGAGGTTTATTATATTTGTCGTTGACTTTGCCCATTTAAGCTATGCATTTTTTTTACGTTAGTGTGCTCTGTCTTGTTGAGAAACTGACCTGTGATACGGCGCACTAGTCGTTTCCTTGCTCGGCTACTATTGGGGCCTCATATTCGTTCTTTAATCTTTGAAAATTGGCATCGCTTGTTTATGCGAAACAGAGGAAGGGAAAAGGAAACCGCCAGAGAGATGAGGAAACACCGAGTGACAACCTCACCACCCACAAAAAATAACGAAGGAGGAAAATCATGTGATTTTCCTCCACTCATTTGAACAAATAATTATAGCAGCGGCGACGTTACGACTACCATCAACGACATCACCACCAACCTCACCACCAGCATCACCAGTAACACCAGCACCAGCGATGCTGAAGATAGTGACGGCGGCGATGGCATCACCAAAAATGATAGCCGAAGCTTAGTGACAACAACAGCTCACACCGCCACCAGAAACACCAACACCATTACTATCACGGGGATTATAGCAGCTAGCATCAGCAACAGCAACAACAACAACAATAACAACACCACAATTTCCTGCTCTTTCACCTGAGCAGCCACCTCCCTCGAAAATACGAACGGAAAATGAGGAGGTAAGAAAGGTCGTACGGATAGATAGTAGAATGGCCAAGTTTAAAATTTCACGCGCCCGATGTGATGGAACACTTGAACGGGAAGGCCGTAATGTATCGGTGTATAGGGAAGATGAGCAGATGGATGAAGAACTCCACGCACATCCAGTTAGGCAAGTGTCTGAAAATCATCTGTGGTGACGTAGTTTTCGTCACCTACGCCAAGTGATATAGGACAGTGGAGATGAAATTCATCTCAGAAATCTAGGCCAACAGGTACTCCACTGCCCGTGTAGGAGCGATGATGTCCACTTTATCCCTACCTAGAAGTGCTTGCGGGTGGCGAAAGGGATGGTAAGAAATATGCCACTAGAAATAGACATCTGGTGGCTAGCAGCATGCGTTGTGCTAGAGAATCAGGCCAAGATCCTTAACATGAAGAGATTCCACGAAGAAAACTGGTCAGAAATCAGCATGGAAATCCTAGTCCAGATCGAACCAGGAAGCATAGAAAATATCCCCGGCCAGATAGACCTATTAAACAGCACCCAACTGTATGTTATGTGGAGGGTAGAAGGCTCAGGTGCAACACATGTGGTAGCACCAACCAAACACAACAGACGCCAAGACAACATGGACCTGCACTCTTACCGATACCACTTTCATAACAATAACAGCAGTATCAATAGCAGCAGGTACACAGGCCAATGCCGAGATACTGGCGAGGAGTGCCAATAGGTGGGGTGGCAGAGGAGTGTCCTCCGCTAAAATAAACAACACCAACACCAGCACAAACGACACACATGCACTAACCAGCCTTTTGTCTCCCCAACTTCGTCAACTCCTACTTCTTGTTAAATGACGAGGAGAAGGAGAAATGGACTGGGTCATGGCAAACCGTCGTCATGAGAAGAAGAAACGGCTAATGATTGCCGTCCTCCTACAACAAGTAGAAAGGCTGATGGGACGACAAAGAGTCTGCAAACCAGCCACACACTAACACAACCACCACAACAACACCAACAACAACATAAGCAATAAAAACAACCAAATCTGCACACAACAACGGAAAAAGCAGCAGCCAGAACATAAACAACAACAACAGGAAATAAACAACCACAACCAAAACCATAGCGAAAGCAGCAAGAACAAAATGAATAATAACAACCGCAACAAAACAACAACACACATACATACATATTCCAGATCAGAGTTATTACTACTTTTAATTGAAGAAGTATGTACTAGAATAGCAATTGTATTTTCCAGTTTACGATTTCATTCACTCTAATGAAATCAATGAACTAATTCTTTAGCATATTCAACTCAAAACGGTCTCCTATTTGCTCTGTGAAGATGATATTAGCAACTATGGTTAGAAATGTTCAAAATTATTATGTTGCATATAATCTTCAGTACAAGTTATATGCTCTTATGTGAATAACTTAATAAAACTGAAACGCAATTTCTCATTTAGGTATGAAACCTCATATTTACTGTGAAGCAGATGTTAATAAGATATTTTGTACTGCGGAATCTAACGCGAAACAGTCGAGAAAGTAAGAAACGTGAGAAATTGGGCCAAGTTGGAACAGTTTGAAAGATTACCATGATGGTGTCTTATGTAGAAATGAGTAACACACGACAAAAAGCCTAATATCCTCAATGAAGTGTTATTATTTCATATTCACTAAATGGAAAAGCTAGTTATTGAATGATGTTAGTTGTTGGAAATAGTTATTTCTTAAAGTACTGATGAAAGCATATACTCCAGTAAATAATCTGTGCTATGTAGTGCAATAAATTATTGAGCCTGTCATATTGACACTGATTTCAGAATATAGAGGCATGTACATAAGTATTGATAGTCATGTACTTCCCGCTATTTAGTTAATGCATAATGATTTGTAAAAAGAAGTAGAATCCTAGTTCGTAGGAAGGATGGTAAAGGGTTATTGATAAACCAGATGCACTAGTGGAGACAATATCGAGAACACATACACGCTGAATATCGAAAACGGCTTGAATCACTCATTGGATACTTTAGATACGTTTTGTCATTAGCTAACATAACCTTTCGCTTGTGGACAATCGTGTTATACCATAGTGCTTTGGAATAAATTGTGTGTGTAAATAGTGTAGAGAAACGCTATATCAGTTGCTGATATATACATTACATTTCTGTACAAATAGCAGGCTATATAAAGCCTTTTTCTATTCCTACATCTCTTTACCCTGCTTACTCTTCTTCACCACCACCAACAACTCTACATCTTTCTCCTCCTCTTCGACTGGTTTCCTACACAATTAAATTAAGTTTCATGACGATTATTTTTATTTCGTTAAGTGTGGCTTAATCCGCACAGAAACGGACTGTATACCTCAGGGTTTAATTACATTCGTTTACATTCTGAATGCCAAATTTACAGGAATTTGCCTTTCGCGCTTCTCGGAACTGTAGTCAATAAATATTGGCAAAACCATTATATTATAATCTGTGGTCTTTTGCCAATTGTAGAAACCATTATTATTGTTGTCGTTATTAAATTGTATCTCGATTTTGTGTAAAAGTATTAGTTTTAATTAACATAAATTAAACATTCTTCATACATTTTAAAATTAATTTACAAAGGATTACATGATAAATATGCTAGAATTGCTACCTTTTGTTGCCTCCCAGTGATCATTACATCAACCAAGCTCACACAAGAATTATCGGATATTGAACGACCCTCTACATCACCTAAAAGACGCTAAGAAAAGGTAAATATCTAATACATTTGGTATATTTTCATTTCAGTATATAACTAATAATCCTTACCATATACTCCCACACTTATTCATGTGATAGAGGGTCGGAGATAGAGTTAGGAAAGAATTGAGAGGTACAGTAAATAATTGATCAAAACAGCCGTATATTCCTAACACTGGGAAGGCCGATACACTCATTACAATCACAATAATGTGGATCGGCCTTTAGAGATATTCAAAGGAACGAAATAAACTGATGGAGGATCTGTGAAAATAGTAAGTGAAGTACATTGAGGTAATAGGGGAAGCAAATTAAGATACTGCTCCCCAAACCCTGATAGTACAGGCTGCTACTAAGAATAATATAAGAAGTTTATAAAAGAATGAGACATATATCGTGAGAGGAAGTGGTAAAAATCATTTGCGAGGGATTTTGATTTCGTGGATTTCGTGTAGGCAACAATATGGATACGAACAAATCGTAGCCGAATATTCTGGTCGTATATAAATAGAATATTTGTTAGCTAAGCCAATACCGATATTTGGCCTTTGTAAGGTTTCGGATATTTCGCTACACAAACTGTGTCTTATGCAGGTTTAACTCTAAGTGGACATTTAAAAGAGGGTCGTATTCTGAATGTTGTCGGTGTCATTCCCAGAAGGTTTCTAGCAGCTGGAAAACTTTTGTTTATAGAAACATTGACGGTCGGGAGAAATATAAAATATAGATTGCTTATGAGATTAAAGCAGTAATTTTACAATAGAAGTAAAAAACAAAAAACAAAAAAGAAATTATGTACCTCGGTAGACAACGCCAATCAACCTGAAAGTAAAATACTATTGAGATACTAGATAAGAGTGGGAATAATTTTTCACGAATTATTCGATGATTGATACAATGTTGATTTTCAGAAGATGCGGTGCGATATCTAATTCCTGGGAATCTGAGGCACGCCGTAACAACAAAGTAACAATTCAGTCATTTCCACACGTCGAAGTTTCGTGGTTCTTGATTTAGAGTGCTTGTGAAGATGGTTTTAGCGAAATAAAGCTGAAATGTTGGAACGAGTACGTTCGA
>JAYRBU010218730.1:0-16476 GCA_036023795.1 Vulcanoctopus hydrothermalis
TTGTGTTTCCTCATAAACAGACGTCCGGCCGTTTGGTGATCAGTGTTGGTGACAGGAAGAGCATCCGACCGTCAAAAATTCTGCCTCAAATAACTCTCTCCGTCCAACCCATGCTAGCATGGAAAAACGGACGTAAAAAGTGATGAATGAATACCTTCACAGTTCAGTGTTGGGTTGTAAGTATAACATTGAGCTGCAAAAACAATTCCACACAATTTAGTGTTTAGTTGTTAAGCAGTGATCTCTAAAACAATTGCTTCACAGCTAATATCAGAGAGAGCAATGATCTCTAAAAGCAGTTTTATTCACAGTTTAGTGTCCATGGTAGGTTAAGCATATATCTCTAAAAATGACTGCTACCTTGTTTAGTGTTTATTATTATTATGTAAAGATTCGTTCTCTAAAAACAACTGCTTCTGAGTTTAGTATTTAGTTGTAGGTAAAGCATTAAGCTGTAAGAACAATTTCCTCATGGCTTAGTGTTTCATAGTCAGAATCTCTTCCTATCCTTCTTTTGCATTCATCCTATTTGCATTCGCTAAATGCACTCAATGTTTCAATGAATTCTGATTCAGCATCTGACTGCTATAAACATGGGAACAACAAGCTTCTTTAATGGTCATTTTTCTTCCTGACCCAACATTCAAAAATTCTTAATCTTTCTGCATCCATCCACGACCTTCATCTTACTTGCACAGCAACAAATTCAACACCCCATGTGATCATGCTTTCACGGCTTGTGAAAAACACCAGGACGTTGCATGCTTCGTGCTTTTAAACAGAGAAGCAATCTTCTCCTGTGGCTGAAGGCTGCGTTTTCGATGCTGTAACGACTGATTGATGTAAAATGGACTGTTTTGGACACTTCTTCATTTTACTTTTTGTTCGATTTCTTTGCTAGAAGTGACACATTTTTCTTTCTTTTTTACAATTGTAATTATTCATTGCAACCTTTTTTTCGTTGTTTTCAACATGTATTCTTTTTCTCTAATTTGACATCCATAAGTAGCTTGTACGTTCACTTCTATTCCTTTTTCTCTGTTTTTTTTTGTGGTATTCAATGTTTGCTTTCTTTTACGCATATACCCACATACACATTTATGAACACACACATATAACAGCACTGGTTTTCCTTGCAGGCTCTAGTTTTGCCTTTTTCCTGGCAGCCTTGCAGTTCATGTAGAACATGTAATAGTCATATTATGAACCTTGCAAAAATACTAGTGTTGTTCTCCATTTCATCTTTCTAAAATCTTACTTGCATGAAAGTTCATGCCATAGTCAGTTTCTGCACACCTCACTTTCAGCTGGTGTCACATCTTGTTTTCTTCGTGCATTCATGCAAATTTCACTAATTCTGTGCATGTATCATGCATTTCTCACTTGCATCAGGTGCATACATTCATGGTGTTATATTCAGTTGCTCTGTTGACTCACCATTATTTTGCGTACCGAACCATTAGTTATTTTGCAGTCTGTTTGGGTTTTGACTATCTACGGTTTCACATGGACGCTGCAGTTTTTGCAAAGGCATCAACTATACTGTAATTCATGCACTCCTTGATATTCATTTCAATGCATTGCACACTTCTGTCTGCATTCATCTTGAGTATTTTACGGTGGCAAAGAGTAGGACAGGACACTTCATTGTTTATGGAATTTGTCCTTATAGAAGCTGAAGTGTAAAAACACTTCAGCTTCTATTAGATCAACCTTTCACCGGGGCAGTGTAATACCAGCAGTGCTTTATTCAGTGCTCCCACTTCTTTTCAGTGATTTCATTCGTCAATCTTGATGACCTCACTGCAAAGGGATTAGTGTAGCCGGTCGAGATTTGAACTCAGCTTGTTTGAGTTCATGAGTGGAGTTGTCTGGCTAACAATTTCCATTTTTGGTTAAACCATGCCTTGTTCAATATTTGCCAACCAATCACGACCTGTCATCACAGGTCAAAGGATTCTCGTCGCCTCCATTTTTGTTGTTTTAGGTGTGAAAGTAACATTCGAGAACTTTCAAGAAACTTCTATATCACGTGATCCCTTTTTCACAGGCGATTCCATCCCCTACATATAGTTGGCATATTCTGTGATTCATTAGCGTAGCAATACATCTGTCTTCTGGACATTATATCCGCCAGCAGTCCACTATGGAAAAACAACTCTCATCTCTCTTTCTTTCTCTCTCCCTCTCTTATACAGCCTAACATTTTCTCAACCACACACAGATAACTAGCTAAGGCAGTTGTTTAAAAACAACTGCTTCATAGCTTAGTGTTTAGTGATAGGTAAAGCATTGCTTTCTAAAAGCATCTACTTCAGAGTTTAGTGTTAGTTGTAGGTAAAGAATTGATCGATAAAGACCTTAATAGTTTAGTGTTTTGTACTATGCAAAGCATTGATTTCTAGAAACAATTGTTTCACAAACTAGACTTTTGTGGGTGTTAAAGCAGAAACAATTGCTTCACAGTTTAGTGTTTCGTGGTTTATGAAGAATTTATCTCTCAACTCAGTTCACAATTTAGTGTTTAGTGGAAGATAAAGAATTTATCTTTAAAACAACTGCTTTACAGTTTAATATTTGGTAGTAGGTAAAGGGTAGATCTCTAAAATTAATAGCTTCACAATTTAGTGCTTAGTGGTAGATGAAGCATTTATCTTTAAAAACCATTTGCTCGCAGTTTAATGTTCAGTGGTATGTCAAAGATTGATCTCTAAAAACTTCTGCTGCACAGCTTAGTGGTAAAAACACCTACTTCGCAGTTTAGTGTTTACTGATAAATAAAACATTTATCTCTAAAACAAATTCCTTCATAGTTTATTGTCTTGTGGTTGGTAAAGGATTGATCTCTAAAACAATTGCTACAGAGTTAACGGTAGGTAAAGCATTGATCTCTAAAAACAAATGATGCACAGTTTAGTGTTTAGTGGTATGTAAATAATTTATCTCTAAAACAATTGCATCACAGTTCAGTGTTTAGTGGTAGATAAAGCTTTGATGTCTAAAAACAATTACTTCAATTTAGTGTGTAGTAGTAGTAAGGAACACATTGATCTCTGAAAACTTTGATTTCACAGCTTAGTGTTGAGTGATAGGTAAACCATCTATCTCTCAAACCAATTACTTCACAGTTAAGCACTTAGGGGTAGGTAAAGCATTGATCTTCAAAACCAATTACTTCAGTTAAATGTTTAGTTGTATGTAAAACATTGACTTCTGCTTCACAGTTTAGTGGTAGGTAAAACAATTACCGCACAATTTAGTAGTAGATAAAGCATTGATTTCTTACAACAATTGCTTCAGTTTAGTGTTTAGTTGTAGATGAAATATTGATCTGTAAAAATTTCGGCTTCACAGTTTCCTGTTTCATAGTAGGTGAAGTATCAATCTCTAAAAACAATTGCTTCACAGTTTAGTGTCTAGTTGTAGGTAAAGTATTAATCTCTCAAACCAATTGCTTCACAGTTTTGTGTTTAATGGTAGAGAAAGCTTTGATTCTAATGACAATTGCTTCACAATTTAATGTTTAGTGGTATCTAATGCATTAATCTCTAAAGGAATTGCCTCAGTTTAGTGGTATCTAATGCATTAATCTCTAAAGGAATTGCCTCAGTTTAGTGTTTAGTTGTTGATAAAACATTAATCTCTAAAAAATCCTGCTTCACATATTTTTGTTTTCTATTTCACATTTTAATGTTTATTTCTATTGTGAAGTAATCATCTCCAAAAACAATTACTTCACAGTTTATTGTTTAGTGGTAGGTGAAGCATTAATCCCTAAAAACAACTTGCAGTTTAGTGGTAGGTAAGTACTTGCTTCACAATTTAGTATTTAGATGCAAGAAAAGTATTGATATCTAAAAACACTTGCTTCACAGTTTAGTGTTTAGTGGTAGGTGAAGCATTGATTTCCCAAAGCAGCTACTTCACAGTTTAGTTGTAGATAGTGGCTAGTAAAGCATTGATCTCTAAAAACAATTGCTTCACAGTTAAGTTGTAGATAAGGCATTGAACTCTAAAATCAATTCCTTTAAAGATTAATGTTTATTGGTTGATAAAGTGTTGATCTATAAAATCAACTTCACAGTTTAATGTTTAGTGGTAGATAAACAATTTATCTCTAAAAATCAATTGCTTCAAAATTTATTATTTAATGGTAGATTTGATCTCTAAAAACCTGCACTTCATAGTGTAGTGTTTAGTGGGAGGCAACGTATAGATCTCTAAGACAACTGGTAGGTAAATAATTGATCTCTAAAAGCATTAATAGTTTAGTGTTATGTGGTAGGTAACGCATTGATCTCTGAAAACAATAGTTTCACAAAGTAGATTTTAGTTAGAAGTAAACGTTGACCTCTAGAAAAAATTGCTTCAAAGTTTAGTGTTTGATAGTAGGTAAAGCATTGAGCTCTAAAATCAATTGCTTCACAGTTTTAATGTTTAGTGGTAGATATAGTATTTATCTCTAAAAACAATTACTTCACAGTTTAATGCTTATTGGAATGTAAAAAGTTGATCTCTAAAACCTTTTGCTTCACAGTTTAGTGTTTAGTGGTAGGTAATGCATTGATCTTTAAAAACAATTGCTACACAGTTAACTGTAGGTCAAGCATTGATATCTAAAAACATCATCTTTGAAGTTTAGTGGTATATAAAGCAATAATCTCCAAATAAAATTGCTTCACAATTAGTAGTAGGTAAAGCATTGAGCTGTACACACAGTTGCATCACAGTTCAATGTTTAGTGGTTGTTAAGTATTGATCTCTTAAGCAATTACCTTACAGTTAATGGTAGGTAAAGCATTGATATCTAAAAACAACTTCTTCACTGTTTAATGTTTTGAGATAGAGAATTCATCTCTAAAACTAATTGCTTCAGACTTTACTATTTCATGATAAGTAAACCATTGGCCCACAGTTTAGTGTTCAGTGGTAGATAAAGCAAAAATTTCTCATAACAAATGCTGCATAGATAGTGCTTAGTTGTATGTAAAGAATTTATCTCTAAAAACTAGTGCTTTACAGTTTAATGTTTACTAATAGGTAAACTTCTGATCTCTAAAGATAATTGTGTGGTAGTTGAAGAATTTATATTTGAAAACAATTGCTTCAGTTTAGTGTATAATGGCAGGTAAAACATTGATCTTTGAAAACTTCTATTTCACATTTTAATGTTTATTTCTATGTGAAGTAGTCATCTCTAAAAACAATTACTTCACAGTTTATTGTTTAATGGTAGGTAAAGTATAAATCTCTAAAAACAATTGTTTTACTGGTAGATAAAGCATTTATATATAAAAACAATTGCATCACTGTTTAGGGTTTCATGATAAGTAAAGCATTGATTTCTAAAGCAATTGCTTTGATTTAGTGTTTATTTGAAAGTAAAAGATTGATCTTTAAAAATTTTTACTTCTCACTTTTGTGTTTCTTAGTAGGTAAAGCATTGCTCTCTAAAACAATTGCTACACAGTTTAGTATTTAGTGGTAGGTAAAGCATTGGTATCCAAATACAATTGTTTCAATGTTTACTGTTTACTGGTAGGTAAAGCATTTATCTTTAAAATCAATTGTTTCACAGTTTTGTATTTATATCTATAAATATTTTCTTCGCTCTTTTACTCTTTTACCAGTTTCAGCCTGCAAGCTGTGGCCATGCTGGAGCACCTCCATTGTTGTTGCTACATTTTTACTAACCCTCCTTCTTTGGTTGGCTTTTCGTGAATGAGAGAGTTTGATGTTGTTGCCCTCACTTGCCACGAGGTAGGTTCATCTGGAATCTCAGATAATAGGATGTCCAGTTGTCTCTTGAAAACATTCACATCCACACCATGTAGATCTCTCAAGTTTTTTGGCAGAATATTCAAGAGCAGTGGGCCTTTGAACCCTAAACTATTGCAGTATCTGGTCCTAACTCGGCGAGGGTGGGACCTTTGGCATTATGCAGTGGCGTCCTGTTTGGGGATTTTTGTAGCTCTCAATGCCAAAGTTTGGTGCAAGCCCATCGAGGATCTTCCAGACATATATCACTGCATATCTTTCCCATCTTTACTCCAGGGAATAGAGTTTTAATTCTTTCAGCCTCTCCCAGTAGCTCATCTGTTGCATTGAGGCAATCCTCTTGGTGTAGCAGCATTGGATTGCTTTAAGTTTTGCCGTTAATTTCACACTATGTGGTGACCATAATTGATAGCAGTAGTCCAGATGGCTGTACTCCACAGGACCAGCATGGTTTCCTGGTCTCTTGTTCTCAGAATCCATCCAGCCAGTCGTCTACATATCATTGCCATCTTAGTAATATGTGCATGAAACGAAGCATCATTGCTCATATTGATGCCAAGGTAATGGACTGATTGTGACTCTGGGATTGCAATCCCTCCTAGTCCAGTGTATCTTGGTTGCAGTGTATTTTTATTTGTGGGTTGATAGTGGAGGGCTTGAAATTTACCAATATTAAATTGCATGTTGTATATTGCATTTAAGTCTTGTTGCAGGTAAGAAGTATCATCAGGCTTCTTTATTGCCTGTGATACTTTCTTATCATCTGCATAGCTAGTGAGAGTGGCTGCCTGTATAACTGAGGGCATGTCTGAGAGAGTCACTATGAACAGCAGTGGCCTCAGGACAGTACCTTGAGGGATTCCACTCACTATTAATATTTTCTGGGAGAGAGCCCCATTGGCTACGACTACCTGACTTCTGTCTTTTAAAAAGTCATGCAGCCACTCTCCTAGTTTTCCGACTATGCCATGACCACACAGTTTATGACATATCATACCATGATCGACTTTATCGAAAGCCTTCGCAAAATCGAGATATATCACATCCACATTTGAGTGGTTGCGCAACAGCTTTAACACCCAGTCGTAGTGTTGTAGGATCTGTGTGAGGCAGCTTTTTCCTGGTCGAAAACCATGCTGGGTGTCAGTTAGCAATTTATTTTCTTCTATGAACATGATCAGTTTCCTTCTGATAATTCGTTCCATAACTTTGCTAATATGTGAGATCAGAGAGATAGGCCTATAGTTTTTAGTAACTGCTCTGCTTGCTCCTTTATTGATAGGGCATATTTTGCCTTCCTTTAGCTTGTTTGGAAGCTTACTGCTTGCAAGGAAGCTCTGGAAGAGAAAGTGCAGTGGTTTTGCTAGGGCTTGTTTGCATGTTTTTAGAAGGATTGCTGAGAACCCATCAGGCCAGTAGCTGGATTTAGGCTCATTTCATCTATGGCCAATATTACATCTTCCTCTTCTATGTTGATGTAGTCAATTTTTTTCTGCATCTCTGTGTACAGCTGTATTGGCAAAGAACTCATCTGGCCTGCTGACATGCATGTGTCTCAAAGGGGAGGTGAAAACACTTTTGAATTTTTTGTTCAGTATTTCACTTATCCTTTTTGGGTTTGCAGTCAGGTAGCCATTTTCTTGGTTATCTTGTACTGCACCGAGGCTTTTTCTTTAGAAAATTTAAGGAAAGCTTTAGGGTTTGTTTTTATATTTTCTCTAGCCATGGTTTCTTTTTCATGGTTTCTTTTCTCAATTTCCAACAGTGCCCTTTTAAGTGAGATTTTTCAGTCTTTTAATTGTTTATTAAGGCGGTTTGTGATCTTTGTTCTTCGTCTCATAAGAACTTTGCGCTCTCTGGGAATTTTATACTTGTGTAAGTTGGCCTTTTTCTTTGGGACAAATTTCGTGCATATGGCTTGCATAATTGACATAAATTGCTTAAGTTTCATGTCATTGTCATGTGTGGAGAGACGTTTGGGCCAATTCTGTTTAAGGATCTCTTTCTATATCAATTTTCAGTTTGCTTTATGAAAGTTTAGACTGGATAGAGACTGAGTGCTTCTTATAGGGTGCATGTCTGTGGTTTCCTTTGAACCATACATTGTCAGCTCCACTATGTTGTGATCCGGGGAAGCAGAGATCCAGAATATTGTTACCCCAGTTTGTAAAGTTGAAGATAATGCATTGTTTTTATTGGTAGGGAAAGTATTGATCTTTACAATCAATTGCTTCACAATTCAGTGTTTAGTGGAATGTAAAGCATTGCTCTCTCAAACCAATTGCTTCAAAGTTTAGTATTTGTGGTAGGTAAAGCATTGATCTCTAAAAGTGGCTGCTGCACTGTTTAGTGTTTAGTGGTATGTACAGAATTGATCTCTAAATACAACTGCTTCACTGTTTAGTGTTTTGTTGTATGGAAAACGTTGAACTGTAAACAAATTTCCTCACTGCTTAGTGTTCAGTGGTTGTTAAAGCATTACTCTTTAAAAACAATTGTTTCACAGTTAATGATAGGTAATGCATTGATACTTAAATACATCTACTTCACAGTTTAGTGTTAAGTGCTAGATAATGCATTGACCTCTAAAAACAATTGCTTCTCAGTTTAGTACTTAGGGGTAGGTAAAGTATCCAACACTAAAAGCAATTACTTCAGTTTAGTGTTTAGTTGTAGGCAAAACATTGACATATAATGATATCTACTTCACAGGTTACTGTTGGTGGTAGGTAAAGCCTCAATTTCCTAAAAAGAATTGCCTCACTGTTTAGTGTTTCATGCTTGGCAAAAAATTGATTTCTGAAAACAACAGCTTCACAGTTTCATGTTCAGTAGTAGCTAAACATTGATCTCTAAAAAGAATTGCTTCACAGCTCATTGTAGGTAAAGCATTGATCTCTAGAAACAGTTGCTTCCCAGTTTAGTGTTTAGTGGTAGAGAAAGCTTTGATCTCTAATAACAATTGCTTCACAGTTTAATGTTTAGTGGTAGGTAAAGCACTGATCTCTAAAAACAATTGCTACAATGTTTTGTGTTTTATAGTAGATAATAAATCAATCTCTAAAAACAAATGCTCAGTTTAATGTTTAGTGGTAGGTAAAGCATTGATCTCTGAAAATCCTTGTTTCATTTTACTGTAGGTAAAACATTGGTCTCTCAAAACAAGTACATCACAGTTTAGAGTTTTTCTGGTAGGGAAACCATTGCTAGATAAAATCAATTGCTTCACAGTTTAATATTTAGTAGTAGGTAAAAAAAATTGATCTCTTAATACAACTGCTACACTGTTTACTGTTTAGCAGTATGTAAAGAATTGATCTCTAAAAACAATTGCTTCACTGTATAGTGTTAGTAGCAAGTAATGCATCCCTCTCTAAATACAATTCTTTCACTTTAGTGTTTAGTTCTAGATAAAACTTTGATCTCAAAAAACTTTTTCTTCACAGTTTATTGTTTAATGGTTCATAAAGCATTGATCTCTAAAAACAATTGCTTCACAGTTTAATCGTAGGTATGGCATTGATCTCTAAAAACAATTGCTTCACAGTTTAGTCGTAGGTATGCCATTGATCTCTAAAAACAATTACTTCAGCGTTTTGCATTGTGGAGTTGATAAAGCAGTGATGTCTAAGAACAAATACTTCACAATCTAGTATAGGTAAAACATTTTTCTCTGAAAACAGTTCCTTCAGTTTAGTGTTTAGTTGTATGTAAAACATTGATCTCTAAAAACAAGTGCTTGACAGGTTTGTGTTTGTGGAAGGAAATGCATTGACCTTTAAAATCTATTGCTTTACATTTTAGTGGTAAATCAATTCCTTTACAGTTTAATGTTTAGTTGTAATGCATTGAGTTCTAAAATCAATTGCTTCACACTTTATTGTAGACAAAGCCTTGCCCTCTAAAGACAATTGTTCACTGATTAGCGTTTAGTGCTAGGCAAAGAACTAATCTCTAATAACTGCTTCACAATTTTGCATTTATTGGTCTCTGTAAACAATTGCTTCACAGTTTAATGTTTTGTGGCAGGTAAAAAATTGATCTCTTAAATTTCGGCTTCAGAGTTTATTGTTTAATGATAGGTAAAGAATGTATCTCTAAAAACACCTGCTTCACTGTTTAGTGTTTTAGTGGTTAGTAAATCATTGATCTTTAAAATCAATTGCTATAGTGCTTTCTTGAACATAAAACTTTGATGTTTAAAAGTTTGGTGTTTAGTGGTAGATAAAGCATTGTTCTCTACAAGAAATTGATTCACAGTTTTGCTGTAATTAAAGCATTGATCTGTGAAAACAATTGCTTCACTATGGTGGTAGGTGAAGCATTGATCTCAAAAGGCAATTTACTTTAGTGTTCAGTTCTGCGTAAAAAGAACTGCTTCACAGTTTAGTGCTTAGGGATTGGTAAAGCATTCATTTCTAAAAACACATTGATCTCTAAATACAGTTGTTTCACAAAGTAGAATTTAGTGGAGGGTAAAGCATTGATATCCAGAAAAATTTGATTCACAGTTTAGTGTATAGAGGTAGTAAAGCATTTATCTCTAAAATCAATTAGTTCACAGTTTAGTAGTAGATAAAGCATTTATCTTTGAAAACAACTGCTTTACAGTTTAGTGTTTAGTGGTAGATTGTGTTTGACTGTTCTCTAAAATCAATTGCTTCACAGTTTTGTGTTTAGTGGTAGGTGAACAATTGCTTCACAGTTTAGTTTTTAGTGGTAGGTAAAGCACTGAGTTTAGTATTTAGTGATTAAGTATTGACCTCTAAAAACAAGTGCTTAGTGATAGGTAAAGCATAGCTCTCTGAATACAACTGCTGCACAGTTTTTGGTTTGGTAGTATGTAAAGAATTTATGTTTGCTGTTTGTAAAGAATTGATCTTTAAAAACAATTGCTTCATTGTTCAGTGTTCAGTAGTAGGTTAACATTGATCTCTTTATACAATTCATTCACTTTAGTGTTCAATTCTTCATAAAATATTGATCCCTAAAAACCTCAGATTCACAAATTAGTGTTTAACTCTTAACATCCTGTTGCAAATTTTCTATGTCCTGTAATGATTGAGCAGAAAATGCATAAAAATGGGGGTTTTGCAGCTTATTTATTATGAAATTTACAGGTAAGAAACACAGGTGCTTGAGGTGTTTTCCCACAACAAATAGTTAATTTTCATCAATAAATATAGTTCAATGATTCATATAAATTTGATGACGTGTTACTGTGTGGAACCATGTCTTGGTAAGAGTTAATGGCAGACAAAGCATTGATCTCTAAAAGCAATTCCTTCACAGTTTAGTAGTAGGTAAGTCATTGTTTTGCATTTTGTCATAGCTGAAGCATTGATCTCTATAAACAAATGCTTCACAGTTGATCTCTCAAAATAGTTCCTTCAGTTTAGTGTTTAGTAGTAGGTAAAACATTAGTCTCTAAAAACAAGTGCATGATAGATTAATGTTTTGTGGTAGAAAAAGCATTGATCTTTAAAATTAGCTGCTTCACAATTTAGTGGTAGATAAGGCAGTTATCTCTGAAGTTACTTTACTGTTTAATGTTTAGTTGTTGGTAGAGCATTGTTTTCTAAAATCAATTGCTTCACTGTTAATGGTAGATAAATCCTTGGCCACTAAAGACAATTTAGTAATTTAGTGTTTTGTGCTAGGTAAAGAATTGATCTCCTGAAACAATTACTTCAGTTTTTTGGCAGGTAAAACATTTAGTGGTAGGTATAGCATTTATCTGTGAAAACAACTGCTTCACAGTTTAGTGTTTAGTGGTAGCTAAAGCATGTCTCTAAAAACAATTGTTCCACAGATTAATGTTTAGTGACCACTAAGCATTTTACGTACCAGTACGTAAAAAATTGATCTCTAAAAACTTATGCTTTAGAGTTTAGTGTTTAGTTATAGGTAAAGAATGTATCACTAAAAACACCTGCTTCACTGTTTAGTGTTTATTGGTATGTAAATCATTGATGTTCAAAACAATTGCTTCAGATAAGTTTTTATTTGTAGGCAAAACATTGATCTCTTAAAACTTCTACTTCAATTTAGTTGTAGATAAAGCATTGTTTTCTAAAACTTATTAGTTCACAGTTTTGCAGTAGGATCTATTAAAATTTCTACTTCACTGTTTAGTGTTTTGTTGTAGGTAAAGCTGTGAGCTCTGAAAATAATTGCTTCACTGTTTAGTGTTTAGTGCTTGGCAAAGATTGATCTTTAAAAACAACTGCTTCACAGCTTCATGTTTAGGAGTAGCTGAAGCATTGATCTCTAAAAACAGTTGCTTCACAATTAATTCTATGTAAATCATCAGTCTCTAAAAGCAGTTGCTTCACAGTTCAGTGTTTAGTAGTATGTAAAGACTTTATTTCTAATAACAAATGCTTCCAAGTTTAGTGTTTAGAGGTAGCTAAAGCATTAATCCCTAAAGACAATTGCTTCACAGTTTCATGCTTAGCAGTAGTTGAAGCATTGATTTCTAAACATATTGCCTCTAAAAATAATTGCTTCATAGTTCATGCACCACAGTCTTGTCTGGCAGATAAACAGAAGGACCACTTCTATGAGTCCCTCATACAGACTACCTCGATAACAAATGGCTGGTAACTTTAACAGACATGTTGGGCAACTCCACACTGGATTCCATGTCATGCACGGAGGCTATGGCTATGGTTCAAGGAATACGGAGGAATTAAGGATCCTGGAGTTCTGTGATGCAAATGACTCAACGATTGGCAACGCTAACTTCAGGAAACCAGCCAACTACCTGATCACCTACCATCAGGTGGACACACAAACCAGATATATTTTATTCTCACCAATCGTTTTCTAGTACCACCCAACATAGACTACTGATTAGCAACTTCAGAGTAAGAACTAAATGGACTCAGATACCCAAGACAGTTTGGAGAAGAAAGATATGGAAGCTATAAAGAGCCATTGGACAGTCGTAGGTTTAGGGATATATTAATCGATGCATATGACATGAGTGGGGAGGATTTAGAGACTTACAGCATAGAGGACAACTATCAGTGCCTACAAAACAACCTGCTGAGGGGGCTATATACCAGATCTGTAGCTGGTGTAAGGTTCCAGCTAGATGAAAGATGACGTGGTGGTGGAATAGCCCTGCAGAAAGAGCCATAAATGCTCAGAAACAGGCCTGGATGGACTGGAAGAAAGGAGGTAGCAAAGTGCAATATCATGTAGCCAGAAGAGAAGTTAGGCATCGGGTATATTTAGCAAAGGGAGAAGCAGAAAGTAAAAGATTTACACATGTTCTGCGATGTGAGGATTAGAGGTATGAGGTGTTCTGGATTGCAAGGTAGTGTACCAGAGAGAATGGAGATCTTGTTGGGGAGAAGTGTGTCAGAAATGATAACAGCACTCTTGTTCTTACTGGCACCGAAAATAAAGCGACAGGGAAGTGATAATATGAGAGGCTATTGAATGTATAAAATGCATAGGACAGTAATAGCCTACCCTGTGTAAACCCAATAGAGGGACCAGCTATTTAAGTTGACAGCAATGTGGTCTCAAGCGCAATGAAGGTTATGAAGGCAGCTGGTTCATCAGGGATAGTTGCTAGGATGCTTAAAACGTCTGGCGAGGTAGGATATCTACTAGTCACTCACATAGTCACTCAGGTAATACTAGGTGTCATACCCAATGACTGGCATAGTAGTATTATTGTCAACTGCTACGAGGGCAAAGGTGATGCACTGGAGAGAGGAAACTACAGAGGTATCAAATTGCTGGATCAGTTTATGAAAGTTATGGAAAGAGTTATTGCACAGTTGATCAGGAGCAGAATTCGTATAGATGAGATGCAGCTTGGCTTTGTCAGGAAGGGGCACTACTGATGCCATCTTAATAGTGCGACCACTTAGCTAGGTGTAAACCCCTATACTTGGCTTTTGTCAATCTGGAAAAGGCCTTTGACAAGGTTCCATGCTCTGTGATCTGGTGGGTACTTAGGAAACTAGGTGTAGATGAATGGCTTGTAAGGGCTGTACAAGCCATGTACAGAGGTACTGTCAGCAAGGTGAGGGCTAGCAGTGAATTCAGCAACAAATTTAGCTTACAGATAGAGGTCTATCAGGGTTCAGTTTCTAACCTCCTCCTGTTTAGTATAGTCTACCAGGCCATAACAGAGAAGTTTAAGACTGGCTGTCCATGGGAACTTCCCTATGCTGATGACCTAGTTCTTATAGCAGAATCTGTAGGTGACTTGGAAAAGAAATTCCAGACATTGAAGCAAAACCTACAATCAAAAGGCCTCAAAGTAAACTTAGCAAAGACTAAAGTTTTAGTAAGTAGGAAAAAGGACAGGACCCTGCTACCTTCAGGGAAATGGCCATGCTCAATATGCAGAAAAGGAGGAGGTAGAAATTCCATACAGTGTACCTGGAGTAAACTATGGATGCAGAAGAGATGTAGTGTGATTACAGGCAGGCTGACAGAGAATGTAGGCTTTGTATGTGGCAAATGCAGAAGTCAAATTAATAAGAGGAATACACGTGAAATAAATTCCTTCAAATACCCAGAAAGCTCATTGAAGGTGGTTGATAGCTTTTGTGACCTTATTAGCAGTGGTGGTGGGTGTACTGAGGCATAGTAGCCTGAGTAAGAGAACTGCTATCTCTGCTAGCAACAAAGGGCTTCTCTCTCAGAGTGAAAGGCAGATTGTACTTTGCTTGTGTACGAAGTGTGATTCTGCATGGTAGCGAGACATGGGCCTTAAACGCAAATTTGTGATGGCTGGAAAGAAATGAAGTGAGCATGCTCTAGTGAATGTGTAAAGACAGTGTGAATGAATGATGGATTACAAGTCAGCTAAGAGAAAAGCTGGATATAAGAGGAATCAGATATAGTGTGCATGAGAGAAGACTATGCTTGTACTGGCACATGATGCATATGGAGATCAGCTGTATAAAAATTGCCGAGCACTTGAAGTGGATGGAACCTGTTGAAGAAGGAAACTTAGGAAAACATGGGACGAAGTGGTGAAGGCTCACCTCAAGAAGCTGAACCCGACAAAGAACTGTGATGATTAGCAACACGTGTTGCTGGAGAAGACCAACCCACTGGTGCAAGCATGGCAAAACAGTCATTTAAAATGATGGTGTAGTGATAGAGACTGAGATGTATAAATCATTGGGTCTCATGTACCACCCCATATTCCTATTCACTGTACCACACTGTTTATGTAACAAGGGATAGTATTTAATCTGACCATCTACATTCACTCATTATCATTATACCACTCTCCCGACTTCACCCTCCTATTGCTCAACCTCTCTTCATTTTCTGATGGCATGTCATATGTCCATCTACCATCATCCATTATCAGTAGGTAAAGCATGTCATATGTCCATCTACCATCATCCATTATCAGTAGGTAAAGCATTGATTTCTAAAAATAATTGCTTCAGCTAAGTGTTTAGTTGTAAGAATAACATTGATCTCTAAAAACTAGTACTTCACAGCCGATTGTTTAATGGTAGGTAAAGCATTGATCTCTAAAAGCATTTGCTCCAGTTTTATAGGTAAAACATTCATCTCTAAAATCTGCTCCACAGTTGATTGTTTAGAAGTGAGTAAAGCTTTAATCTCTAAAACTGTTTGCTTGACTGTTTAGTGTTAGGCAAACATTTGATCTCTATAAACAAAGGCTTCACAGGTTCATGTTTAGTAGTAAGAAAAGCATTTAGCTTTCAAAACAATTGCTTCACAGTTTAGTGGTAGATAAAGCATTAATCTCTAAGAACCTCTACTTCATAGTTTAGTGTAGATAAAGCATTCAACTCCAAAAACAGTTGCTTCGCAATTTAGTGCTTAGTGGTAGGTAAAGCATTTATATCTAAAATCTATTGCTTCAAAGTTTAATGCTCAGTGGTACATAAAGTATTTATCTCTAAAAACAAATGCTACACAGTTTAGTGTCCAGTGGTAGATAAAACATTCATCTATATAATCAATTGCTTCAGGTTAGTTTAGTAGTAGCTAAAGCATTGATCTCTACAAACAACTGCTACATTATTTTGTGTTTAATATTAGGTGAAGAATTGATCTCTCAAACCAACTGCGTCACCTTTCAGTATTATGTTGTAGGTGATATATTGATCTGTAAAAACAATTACTACACTGTTTGGTGTTTATTGGTAGGTAAAGCATTGCTCTCCAAAACTAATTGCTTCACTGTTTAATGCTTTGTTGTAGGTAAAGCAAACTCTAAAGTCATCTGCTTTACATTTTAGTGTTTAGTGGTACATAAAGCATTAATCTCTAAAGACAATTGCCTCATAGTTTGTGGTAGGTAAATCATTGATCTCAAAAAACAGTTGCTTCACAGTGGTAGGTAAATCATTGATTTCTAAAAACTTTGCTTCACCAATGTTCTCTGAAAACAGTTGCTGCACTGTTTAGTGTGTGTGTAAGGTATAGCATTGATCTCTAAACTTGACGAGTGCTAGGTAAAGTATTGATCTCTAAAAATGACTTCTTCAGTTTCATTTTTAGTGGTAGGTAAAGCATTGATCTCTAAAACAATTGCTTCAGTTTAGTGTTTAGTTGTAGGTTAACCCTTTCGATACCAAAGCGCCCGAAAATATTCTGGTCCCATAATACCAAACTGCCCGAAAATACCTATTGTTATTTAAATGAGAATATCAATGCAAATCTCGTCACTACGTTCGT
>JAYRBU010218731.1:0-11665 GCA_036023795.1 Vulcanoctopus hydrothermalis
ACTGATCACCAAACGGCCGGACGTCTGTTTATGAGGAAACACAACAAACGCTCACCGTCCGGTGTCAGTGACAAAGATATATTACCTATATTACCTATTATAATATATTACCTATTATTATCATTTATACTTATATATTCAGTAATGTATTGTGCAACACAGAAGTAAAATGAGTGAATACATATACTATCTGACTAATAGCTCATAGGTCTTGAGCTCAAATCCATTGCGGATGTTCTGTTCTGTATTTAGGCAGGTCACTTAATTTGACATTCCTCAATTCAGCTGGCTGTGGATTTGCCAAAACAGTAGATTGCCTTCCAGCCTCTTTAGGTTCCAAGCTCAAATCTCATTAAGGTTGACTTTGCCTTTCATTCCTTCGAGTTCGATAAAATAAGTACCAGTAATGTATTAGGGTCAATTCAGTTAACTATATGCCTTTTCTATATATTTGTGGCCTTGGGCTAAAGTTATAAATCAATATATTTCAAAGCATTGTATGAGACATAACTTTATTATACTGTACAGTATTCCTTGGTGTAAGTTCCATTGACAGTAAATGTTTCCTGTTCCATCCCTTTCAGGTCGGTTACCAAACCCTAGCATTGACCCATCTGGGAGTCCTCACTTGCTTAGCACCTCAAATGACGATGCCAAGGCAAGTGTTTTCTGATAACTTGTTTCCATTTCAAAGTTGCTGATGTTTATAATGGAGTGATAATTGGTGTTGAGTAGTTTTATTATATTTATTTATATTATTTATCTTTCTGGTTTCTTAAACAGAAACTTCTTGGCAAATCTTTAGGAAGAACTAGTAACTTATCTGATGACGATGATGATGGTTCTGATCTGAGTGATGATGATGAAGAAGATGAAGTTCATATTGAAGGGTAAGTCCTGTAGAGATTTTGGCAATATATGCTGAATTTTATTTTCCTTAACCCTTTCGTTACCATATTTCTAATGAAATAAATACACTGCCTATGATTTTCAATTAATTTTGAAAATAATCAAGAATTTGTAGGGATTTAGTAAAATAACTAAACTTTCTTATTATTAAGTTGGTGTTTGGTACATAACTTAACCAAAAGTTCTTACATGAAATTATAAAGGGATGTTTAAATTTAAATATGAACACTTTAAAATAAATAGTTGTTGTCATAGAAACAGAGGTGGTTTCATGTGGATTGGTATCAAAAGGGTTAAGACATAATTACTGAATAAAACAGGTGCTGAACAACTGGAAACAGGTGCTGATACAATATTTCAAATAATAATGATTTGTTTGCAATCAGATTTGGCTGCTTTATTAATAGGTTAAGTGATTCTTCACTGGTTCATATTTTCTTAGTGTTACTTGATTTTCTTCTATCTTGGTTAACAGCCCCCCCTTCCTATTCTGCTACTGCCAACTAATGGCAATGTTTTACCATAAATCAATATTATCCATTCTCCATTACATGTTCATACTTATGTATTCAACAATCATGTTGATTACATAGTTATGAGCCATCAGAAGAGGCCTCTATGCAGTCACTTGACTTGCTAGAAATAACAGCCAAATCTCCCACAAATCATACCCTGCAATCTTAAAAAAAGAACACATTGGAGAATATGGTCCTATATGCACAGTATGTCTAAAAATAAGACAGGATGGTCATGGGTAGAACATCTTTGATCATAGGTCTGCTTGATCAGGGCAGGCCTGGCGCTAAACAACAACATCACTTATGTTTTCAGTGCCTTTTGTTTTAACAATCATTCTATCAATTCAGTAAGTCTCGGCTCTAACAACACAAACATGGACATTTCAGTTTCATTGACCTACTGGGAACAATAATTTGGTAGCTATTACTTCATATGACTACAGCTGTTGACCAACTTTATATGATGAACATTCTCTCCTGTTCAGTAAAGGATTGCTTACTAATTTCCTTTAATAAGTTCCAATGTATTGTTTCTTCTGCAGGGCGTACGATCCAGCTGACTATGATAATCTACAGGTGAGCTCAGATATCAAAGATCTATTTGAGTATATTTCAAGGTAAGAATCAATATTTATACATTATTTTTGCCGTGTTTTTGTTTGTTTTCTAACCGGAATATAGAAAGAAATCTAATTAATATAGGTGCAGGGGATTGGCAGAATCATTAGTTTTGGACAAAATGTCTTGTGGTATTGAGTTACAGCTCTTTCCATTCTGAGTTCAAATCCTGCTGTGACAGACTTCGACTTTTATATTTCTGAGGTCAATAAAGTACCAGTCAAGTACTGGAGTCAATTTAATTTGCTGTACCCTTCACCAAAATGTGTGGTCTTGTACCAATGTTAGAAATCAATAATTTCTAGGTTTTTGAAAACCCACTTTAGCCATTTTGATATTTACAGTAATCTAGAATCAAAGATTATATCTATTTTTTTAGTTTCTTGACTTCTGCTCATACTCATGGTTACATACAGAACAAGTGATGCCTTTGCCTCTGAAATAATAAAGATATTCTTGTGTAGATATATTTTAGCAGGACATAGACTGTAGTATTAGTATTAGATTCCCCTGTATTGCTGGTTACTACAGACGTTAAGTTTTCTTCAGTGCAAACCATTAACACCAATGTTTTCAGCTTCTTGCCATCTAACAGCAACACATTGTAGCTCCTCTAGAATGTGCTAAGCCATGTTTTCTTACTTGAACTTTGGTCACAATTATATAAATTAATCAATAGTATAAAAGCAGAATCTCTAATATTTAAGTAGCATTGTAAAGTTTAATTTTAACAAGTAGCATTGTAAAGCCCACTTCTGATTGAAGTAAAATACTGCCTCAAAAATCTCCATCCAATCCATACCACCATGGAAGCACATACATAAAAACGATGATCAAAAAAATAAGTAAATTCATGTATTGGGGGCAGTGGGATTCTCAATAGAAATGTTTTGGCTGGTGGTTGGACACTTTACTATTAGGTAGACTTATCCATCAGGTAATTGGTTGAATAATTGCTATGACTGAATAGATATAATGTTGGCCTCTCAGCTGAAGGGTTGTGAGTTCATGTATCAGGGCTGTGTCCTCAAAATATTTTAACCTTAATCTACCTAGATGCAAATCAAATACTAAAAGAGGAATTATTCAGAGATCAATAATCACACTGTTCAATTCATGAATATTTGTTATCTTATAATACTGACTGTTAATCCTACCATAATTGATTTCTGCATTAATTTTGTTATTAGTGCTGTATAAGAGGTAGTGTCTGGTCAACCTAGAAAACCCTTCTACAGAACCTAGATCTATCTTTCTGAGAAATTATTATATGATTACTCTCTGTACACTGGTCTCTCATGCATAAAATAACAGGCACAGTTATCCACCTTGAGGACAGTATTTTTCTATAAATAATAAATCAGTCAATCACTTTCATTTGTTGTGTCTTGAATGTAATGATCATATGTGGCAAAGGTGAACAAATACAACCTTTCTCTTTCTAGATATTCATATCAAGTGATTGAATTAGAACACAAGCTTAAACCTTTTATTCCAGACTTCATTCCATCAGTGGGAGACACAGATGCATTCATTAAAGTAAGTGAATCTGCCAAGACAGTTATTTGACTATTTAGATAATTGTATTTCTAATGTAGAACCAATTTGTAAGATCATTAATTCTGTTTCTGGGGTTTATATTAACTCTTAACATCCTGTTAAACATTTTCCAAATCCTGTATTGATCGAGCAGACAATGTCTAGAAATGCAGTTTTTGCAGCTTATTTATTATGAAATTTACAGGTAAAAAACACAGTTGCTTGAGGTGTTTTCACAAAACAAATTTAACTTTCACCATATATATAATTCAATTCATCATCATCATCATCGTTTTTTACGTTCGTTTTTCCATGCTTGCATGGGTTGGACAGAGATTTTATTGAGGCAGAATTTTTACTGTCGGATGCTCTTCCTGTCACCAACCATACTGATTCAGTATGGGAATCACAACACTGAATCACCGGGCATCTGGTTATTAGGAACCTAAACAAATATCACCATTCGGTTTCAGTGATAACAGCGTCGAGCGATGAGATGCACGCACACACACACACATACATACATATATATCTACTTCTTTTACACCTTATCTTTTCTCACTTTATTCCATAAACATGATTTTTCTTTTCTCATTTAGAAAGTTTACTTAATTCAACTCTAAAATAATCTCAATGCTTTGTTTATTTCCAGATCCCAAGACCAGACACGGAACCAGACATGGTTGGCCTGACTGTTTTAGATGAACCTTGTGCTGCTCAGTCAGACCCAACTGTGCTAGACTTACAATTGAGGACTATTTCAAAACAGACAACTGCAAAGCAGATGTTAAGTACTCTAGACACTGACTCTTTTATAGAATTGTTCTGAAATTATAATTTGGCACTCTCACTGGTGATTCTTAAACTATACTTTGATTATTGGTATAAGGAATGCTTGATTTTGTAGCTTTTACAAACTAACCTCTATAATTCACATATAAGTTTTATGGAAACCCCTTAATGATCATTTATTCATACTCTGGATCGGACAGATCTACTGTACAGCATACCACCTCTTGTCCTGATTTTTTGGTTGTCTCCTCTTTGAGGCCCAACATTCTGAGATCTGATTTTAACATTACTCCTTATGTCTTCCTTGGTCTTCCACCGTCAGCACATGGATCTAGCATTTGTATCATGTCCATACCAGTGCAGTACTTGATACTAGTATAAGTACTTTACAAATAACATTTTTTGAATTAATTGGTAATTGTGAGAATTTATCAAAGTTGTATGTTAATAATCATTTTTTCTTTGTTACAGGTAGTCAAAAGCCTGGAACAAGCTGAAAAAGATCCCAAACAGATTGACAACTGGATCCAGAATATTGATAAATTACACCGATCCAAGCCACCACCAAATGTACATTACACTAAGTAAGTTGTAGTTGATTTACATTAAATTTCTAGGATCTTGAGGATGGAGTAAAAGAGGGAAACAGAAAATCACAAACTCCTGCTGCACATGCACACACACTCTCTTTCTCTCCTTTTTATACATACAAAATAAATAATAAATTTCTCCATAAAGCCAATACTCAACTTCAGTTGGGTCATACATTATAGATATATCTCCCTCTGAATAGAATGCTAGTCTGTTTGAGCTAACAGGCCCTAAAGATCTGAGGACTAATTTCAACAACTAGGTGAACTAAGACATATAAACATAAGTGCTCTGTACAGAAACACAGTGAAACACTTAGTGCAGATATGAATGTATGATAATAAATGTTCTGGTGGCTCAATACTTTATCAACTTAACCATTTCACACTCAAACAGAAATGAAAAACACTTTTCTTAATATCTAATAATGGTTTCTTATGGGGACAAATTCATTGGTGAGGAGTGTATTTGATTTAATCAACCACAGTATTTAACTGGTACTTATTTTATTGATTTTGAAGGGATTTTAAATGAATGTCCCTAAACACTGCAATGCTCTGTTGATTCTGTATCCTGGTTTGTAGAATAGGTACACCATATCCCTGCATGTCGTGAGAGGTGACTAAAAGGGTTGGTGTCAGGAAAGGCATCCCACCATAAAACACCACCTCAAAAAGTGTCATCCAACTCATGCCATCATGAAAACGTCAATATAATAACGATGATGATATAATTATGATGATACTCTGTCACAAGGCCACAAATTTAAGTTGTAGTTATTTATATCAACCCTAGAATATGTTGCATACCTATTTTATAAACTCCTGAAGGACGAAAGGCTAAGTAGACACCCCAGCAGAATCTATTTAAAGTAACCAACAGTATTATTCATTTGTAGTATTTCTTTCTTTATTCCAGAAATATGCCCCCAATTGATAGTCTGATGCAGGAATGGCCATCCGAGTTGGAAGAATTAATCAAAGAAGTAGGTTATCTTTTGGTAATTCTTACCATTTAATTCTAAGTAATGTCAAACAGTTTTTAATCTCAGAGGACATACTTCTAGTTATTTCTCTCATATATGTCTTAAAAGAAACACCTTTATCACATAAGTGATTTTTTTTTAATGCTGTTTCTATAGTTTTGAGAAATGGAAGATTATTTAAATTCAATGTTTTGTTGTTTGTTTAGGCAGTGTTTTCCAATGTGTAAACCCTAGCCTCAGGTACCATATTTATGCCAATACAAATGTGTGTGAAGGCATCTGAGAACAACTGAAGATTATTCTGGTAAAAAGGTTGTGTAAAACAAAACTAGAAAAGAAAAATATATAAACGATTACCATTTTATACTGGCATCACAGGATGCTTTTCAACTTCCACAACCTACTTGTTCTAGTTGTAAGATTTCTCCTTATCTCTAACATGGATTTACCTGGTTAGAATGAAGTCAATTTAGCTCTCATGTCTACCTGAATAGGAGGTGACTTATTGGCTGGCATGTTTTCTAAAATTCATGTTGTAAATCGTTAATATCATTTGTATAACAGAAACCTTGTTCTCTCTTCATCTTTTTGTGCCAAGGTCTTAGTCCCCATGAACACCAACGATATTTTCTGAAATGATCAATGATGGTGATAATGTTACTGTCCAATATTTTTGAAGTAGTTTGAACAAAAATCTCATAGAACTGGTCATTTTGCTAACTCATTAATTCTAAATAAGTATAAAGGTATTTTTGCCAACAATTCACATGCAAATATTTAAATTTACGAAAGGTTAAATATGATAGAAAGTAAATAATGTAAAAAAAAAAAATTTTTTAATTTCTTTTTCACTTAAAAAAATTCCTGCTATTTCTTATTTCAACTATCCTAGGTGTCGTTACCAAGTGCCAATATGGATATCAGCTTGGCTGACTACATTAGAGCTATTTGTTGTATATTAGACATACCAGTGTATCAGACAAGCCACCAAAATGATATGATCCAAGCTCTTCATGTTCTCTTTACTTTGTACAACGAATTCCAGAATTCTCAGGTAAATACTTTTCCCTATCTCTAGGAATGTTTTGTCCTTGATAATCCCTTGTTATTTCAGAGTTTGTTGTTGTTTAGCCCCAGGTCATCCCTAATTGAGCAGACCTATGATGAAAGACATTCCAGTCATGACTATCCCCCATTTTTAGAGGTGTAGGACTACATTGTCCAATGTTTTCTTTACTTTTTGAAGACAGCGGGGTGTGATTTAATGGCCATTTGGCTGCTATTTCTACCAGGTCAAGTGATCGTGTAAAGTCTCCATCATTAGCTTGCATTATGCTATTGTGTGGTTGTTATATATTAGTGGCCATATTTGGCAGGACTGGATTAGCATTAATAACGTTGCATTAATGTTTCATTATCAATGAATACAATTGCAGATGGTGCAGGCGTGGCTGTGTGATTAAGAAGTTTGCTTCACAACCACATGGTTTCAGGTTCAATACCACCACATGGCACCTTGGGCAAGTGTCTTCTACTATAGACTCAGGTTGACCAATGCCTTATGAGTGAAATTGGTAGACAGAAATTGTGCGGAAGCCTGTTGTATATGTGTGTGTGAGTCTCTGTGTTGTCTTCATATTGATATCACTTAAGCAACCGGTATTGTTAATGTCCCACATAAGCAATAGGACCCACAGCTTAGTGGTTCGATGGGTGAAAATCAGTAGAATAAGTCCCACACTTGAAAATTAGTAAGGGTTGGCATCAAGAACGGCATCCACTCATAGAATACTGTCTTAAAAAATCTTGTCCAACCCCATGCCAGCATGGAAAAGTGGACATAAAAACGATGATGATGATGATGATTAGGCATTACATTTATATTTCAAATGTTCATAACTCTTGATATGATAGGTGATGCACTCAAACTATATGCAAAGGTCAGAATTTTGTGACATAGTATTAAAAAATAATATAACTACTGTTACCTTGGTGATATAATCAGTTGGTGAACATTAATAGCTCAAGACCTAAAACTCTGCATGATATCAATCCTTCTCTTTCTAATCAGTGTGCCATCTATTAAGCAACTTCCGCTGCCATTGAGGTAATAGAATCACATTATTCCCTTAGAATTCGTGAATGTAATTTACAGTGAACTATAGAATTTTCTACTGAAAGAGTTATCACATATTCCTTAACCAGACTAAATATTTTGAGAAAACATCCTCAAGTTAGATAGACCACAGTAATTATTAGACTTTAGCATCTCTAACTTTCCTTTCGTCAGCTTTAACTACTTTGTTTTCATATTTTTTCATATTTATTACTTATTTACATTTTTCCCCCAAACATATATTCTTCTGGTCCATATACATTTAGTGTCTGAGTACAAACCCTGCTGAGGTCAACTTTATCTTTCATCCTTCTGGGGTCGATAAAATAAAGTATCAATTTCTGAATAATAGTGTTGTTGGTTACAGGTTCCCAATGGGCTAATCACTGGTTCATTGTATGTAATTCAGTGCAGAAGAAATATCATAAGGGACTTCATTCAAAGAGTACCACTTTTATCAGTTTACTCGATGTTTACATTCTTACATACATTGGCAAAAGATGTACACACATATACTGTTTTGTTGAGCAGTGAAATTTTGTGGTTTTTTCCTTTTTCACAGACCCAACTCATCTGGGATTATATATATGTGTATGTGTGATGGGCTTATACACGGTTTCCATCTACCAAATTCCACTTACAGAGTAATGGTCAACCAGACAGAGACTATGGTAGAAGACACTTGCCCAAGGTGCTGCGTAGTAGGATTGAACCTGGAACAACATGGTTGCAAAACAAAATTCTTAACCACACAGCCATGCCTACTGGGTCAATTTAATCGCCTGTACCCTCCCTAAAACTTTGCGGCATTGTGTCAATGCTAGAGATACATATTATTCTTCTATTCCAGTAACCCCTCGATCACCGAAAATCAGATACAAATACATGGGTTATTTATCTTTAATTAACAGATAATTTCAGCATCTTTTGCAAGGAAAATCTGATAATACTTTTTCTTTTCTTTAAACAGCATTTTCAAACATTGGCCCAGGAATACAAACTGAAGAAAGAAGCCAATGACAGTGAACAGTTAGTACTGGCTAATGGCAATGACGTCCCAAATGGAAACTAATGATGAAACAAAAAGATATTGTAATAGATTTTTTAATTCTCAATATTCAAAGATATTTAATGATGAGCCAGTGTTTTATCAACATTACTATCATGTTAGAGTGGCCTTCTTGGTAAGATAAAAAGCTATAGGAGAGTTTGTAGAACAGCTCAGTAAAGTTCAGTTGCTTCTGTGAAGAATGGCAATTAAACTTGTTGAACTTTACCATGAATTCTGCTATAGACTAATTGTTGCCAATGCAGACCGGCACCAGTTTCCTTGGATTTCAGATTTTACCCCAAGAAGCTATAGCTTACTATCATCCACAGCATTTTCACATGATCAACTAAGTTTACTCAGTACAGTAGAACCTCCAACTATAATCATCTCTCTAACTACTGTGATTGACATAACTATATTTTACTTTTCTTCCTTCCATTTCACGTCCACTAATTTACACCAACTCTACACAAATATAACACTTTCTCTGTATTTAACAAAAGATGTTTTAAAGTGAAAACTAGAAACTGAAGAAGAATGAACACTTCTCTTTTCTATAAAGTTATTTCGTAATTGTAGACAATTCTAAACCACACATTCACCTCAAGCAGCTACACTGAATAATTTCACTCAGGTATAAAAATGAATCCGTCCATTCTTTTAAGATATTATTTCTGTTGTCTTTCCGTTTGACTCAACCTCACATGAAATAAAATGTTCCAAAAGTTCTTGGAACCAAATAAGGAATCGTTTTTATTTTTCTCCATCATTGACAAGAGCCATATGAAGTTTACTTTGATAATTTATGACAGTGGGTCAACAACACCAATTCAGTTATAACTGGTTTGGTTATGGCTTATATTTTAATAGGTGCTTCTTGTCATGATATGAAACACTTATATATCCGATCTGACCCCTTAACTCCTAATGGAGTTGTTGGGACAGCGTTTCTTGGGCATTTATCTAAACCTGGTGATGCCTATCCCCTCTCTAGGCCTGACCACAGCTGATTTCCTCCAGAAAGAGAAGAATCGACCCTGAAGGGATGAAAGGAAAAGTTGACCTCAGCAGAATTTAAACTCAGAGAAGAATCGACCCTGAAGGGATGAAAGGAAAAGTTGACCTTGGCAGAATTTAAACTCAGAGAAGAATCGACCCTGAAGGGATGAAAGGAAAAGTTGACCTCAGCAGAATTTAAACTCAGAAGTGCAGAGAACCGGAACGAATACTGCAAAGCATCCTAAACGACTCTGCTAATTCACTGCCTTCATTTTTATGTATGTCAATGTTAGTATAAAAAACAGACTGAACATCTCTTTCTATTAGTATTTCTCTCTTGAGGTAAAAATACCCAGAGTAGGAAAGATTCAAACAATACACCAGCTTTGTTTAATTTTTATTTGACATCTACAGAATTTGCCAACACTTATAATTTTGTTTCCTTTAAACTTACATTAATCATCATAATCCAAAATGGTAGCGTAGAGGTGGTCCAGGAATGTCTTCATCTCCATCTGATTCCAGAGACACGATTAGGTCGACATACTTCTGCTGTGGTAATGGTTTCAGTAGTTTTATCATGCTGAAATTATAGATATGTGATTAAAAAAACGAAAATGAGAGAAAAATTTTAGTCAAACTAGTATTGATAGAGTGCATCTAGTCATTGGAAATAGGTAAGTAATGCATATATGAGAGAGAGGGAGAGAGAATATGTGTGTGTGTGTGGGTTGATGGAAATAGTAAGATATTTACCTATGAGGTAGTCTTTTCTTGTGACCAGGCAGAATAGGAACATATATCATTTTTGCACCATGTACAATCATTGATGCATTATATCCTGTCTTTTCCTAGAAAAGAGGAAAACAAAAGCAAAATTTATAAAGTTAAACCTACACTGGTAGATTATCAGATGTTATTACTATATTGATAAGGACAGTGAAATGGCACAAATGGTGGTGTGTCAGTCAATATTTAGTTCTATCTGTTATGTTCTTTGTTCAAATTCTGTCACGTTGATATTGCATTTCATCTGGGGCTGAAGTGTCAATAAAATAAGTACCAGTCATGTACCAGCCAGTTCAATTGACTATACCTACTTACACTGTCACAACACCATAAATTTTATGTAAATATTTATTATTACTTCCTTAAGACAGTCCTATATTATGAAGAGTATAACAGATACTTTCCGAAGTCTGTTAAAAAGACATCACAAGAAACAGCACATTTCCAGAATTAAGTTTTTAGTCTGAGGCCTTTTACATTGTTGCTATTTTAATATAGAACCAGTGGATCCCTAGACAAAATACCTTATGGTATATAATAATTACATACCTTTACATTTTGAGTTCAGATCCCACCAAAGTCGACTTTACCTTTCATCCTTCCTAAGTCAATAAAACATGTACCAGATCAATCTTGTCAACTGTCCACTACTACCAACTTGGGCCAATGTTAGAGATCAATCATGTACCAGATCAATCTTGTCAACTGTCCACTACTACCAACTTGGGCCAATGTTAGAGATCAATCATGTACCAGAT
>JAYRBU010272931.1:0-11630 GCA_036023795.1 Vulcanoctopus hydrothermalis
ATCGGTTCACTTATGACTTAACACTATCACTATACAGCAGTTTGAGGTTCAAAATAGTTACCATTTCTCTTCAGATGGCACAATTTTGTAGAAATTTGTTTTGAACTTATTTTCTTACAGCAGTAATTACTTGAAACTTTGTGCTTAAAATTAGAAACCACACCAGCAATCTTAAATCCAAATTATGTTTCATAAGTGACCTAAATCACAAACTGAAGTAAGAAATAAACATTCGGGGACTGTTATTTAGCATGTTAGGAGCTAATTGTTCAGACTAGATACATTTATTAAAATATATTCTAACAAATTCTGTTACTTGTGTTTTAAAATAGTGTACTTTGACTGCCAACATAGTTGGGATTATTTTTAAAAACTGGGTCAACAGTATATATTTAAAAACTGGGTCAACAGTATATATTTAAAAACTGGGTCAACAGTATATATTTCTTCAAATATTTAACCGATCTTTTCTGTATAAAAATAGAACATAATCTAATTAAAACTATACACAAACTGAACATCAACTCATCGATCTCACCAGTGTGGGAGGCCTGCAACTCTCATTGGCACTATCCCTCCTTCTCTAACTAATTTATAAGATATATATATATATATATGTGGGTATGTGTGTATTAAGGTAAGCTTATTGTTTTTAGCCAGTACTGTGAGACTTTGTCACATGTAAACAAATGACGGTTGTTATCTCTTCTGTGGGCAGTAAAAGAAGGATTGACGTGAGCTGGTTTTGAATCTAGTTGGGTTCATCTTCAGAAGTCGTGTATCCACCTCTTCTGCTCTTGGGGAGATATATAGCTTATAGCTATTTATAGCTTATAGCTATTTATAGCCACTAAATGGAGTGGCTTCAGTAAATCAGTTGGTCTGATTTGCATAAATAATGTTTTGCTGGCTGCTAATTCAATTAACTACTATTGCATTAAACAGCATGTATGGATAATTTTATATGTATAATAAGGTAAACCTAATGTTTCTGGTCAATACTGTGAGATTTTGGACCAATGTAAACAAATGCCTGTTGCTATCTCTTCCATGGACAGAAAATGGAGGATTGACTTGACCTGGTTTCAAACCTGGTTGAGGTCATCTGCATTTAGGATTACCTTACTTACACACATAATATTATCCATACATGCTATTTAATGCAATAATAATTAATATGTGTGTTTGCATGTTGTGTGCACAATCTTCAACTCATATACAATATGCATACTGAGCCATCATTTTTTTCCCTTTACCTCTAGAGGTAGATTTACAGAATTGTTCTGGAATCAATGGCAATGAATTTGAATATATTTGTCGACTTCAGCATCTTGAGAATCTCAACTTATATAGTACAACTATCACAAGTCCTGCAATACTCCAAATATTGAAGTAAGCATTTAAAGTTTTTGTTTTCAATTTACAGTGAATGAGCTGTAAATAGTGCAGAGGTATGTTGTCAAAGTGTGTTACATCAGATTTGTTTCAGTATTTGTATGGGCTTCACATTCCATAAGCATTGTTTTCTATCATTTAGACATAGCTTATATTTTATAAAATAGTATTCATATTTACCTCTTAATGTTCATCACAGCCTGTTTATATATATATGTGTATGTACATTCATGTGTGTATTTAAGATTATGTATATGTATGTATATTTTATTTTTATTTATTTTAATTCTTTGAAATCTTCCTATAAAAATGGGGCTGGTTTCTAACTAATAAAGAAAGCACCCACATGCCATTCATCTCCACTTGGTGTCTTCACTGAGGACAAGTGCACCAGTGTTGCTTTGGAAAACACTTGTTCCCAATATTCTGATTCATATAAACACCATGCCAATTCTCTAATGCATATATCTTACTCTTGTAGAAATTGACAATGATACTGCTGCACTAGTCATTGGCGATAATATCTTCTTGTAGAGCCTGATTTAACTAAGTAATTAACATAGTAATTACATCAGCAATTATCTCTGAGGAAACTGGAGCTTCCTCTTTTTCTATCTTCATTTCTTTTACTATACTGAAAAACAAAACAAATATAAAATTGAGCTCAAGTGAATAACTCAAATAAGCCAAAGGAATGGATTGTGATAAATCAATATGTATGGTTGCACTAAATGACATACACAAAAAAAATCGTAATGAAATGAACTTTTCCTTTTAGTTGGAGAAAGAAAACAAAAACCTAGCAGCATTTGTTAGTGATAGGGGAGATAATTTCAGTAAAGAATTAGTTGAAGCAAATTTAAGTTTCATGCTTAAGAGAAAATCTGATCATATTGTCTATGCTTTGCTGATAAAATCCAATAAGACTGAAACATGTCTGTTCCTGTCATTGTCCCCACTAAGAAAAATCAGGTTTCTCCTTAAGTATGAGAATTATGTCTTTTTAATTAATTCTTAATTTATTGAAATTATTTCCCCTTTTCTATGTGAGTCACTAACAAATGCCACTAGGTTTTTGTTTTCTTTTTCCAACTAAAAAGAAAATTTCAATTCATTAAGAATTAAATCTATCAATAACTGGCTCCTGTATTGGTTCCACTTCAAGTAGTCCCTCATTACCCCACTCATGTACTTATTCAACAAGCTCTCATAGTAGCACCTAACATGCCTCTTTCTTTTTTATTATCACTGAGAGCTAGTGGATCAGTGTTGCTTCCCAATGACATTTGAACTCTACACATTACAAGTCTGAACATGTCTCTCTCATGCTGTAGAACATTAATGAACCCATTACTCTCAACTTCCCTCCTGGTTAAATACACCAGACATATTGCTTCCTGGCTCGAATCTTGATATCATTCCTTGCTACACACTTTTTTTTCTCCACTTCTTCCATACATGTAGCTTAATTCTTATAACCCAATCCACTGTATTGTACCAATACAATGTCACTTACTGCATAATGTGGGCCCTGCTCCATCCATACATACTGGTCACTGGCTTGCAGTAAGTTAGGTTGTCCCTTAGGAACACTTAGCTGTCTTCTAAGTTATAATTCTCTATTTTCTTCTCCTTGTTGTAATAAACATTATATAATTATATATAGTTGCAGGCATGGTTGTGTGGTTAAGAAGTTTGCTTCATAACAACGTGGTTCCTGGATCTATCCTACTGTGTGACATCTTGAACAAGTGTCTTCTACTATAGCCTTGAGCTGACCAATGCCTTGTGAGAAATTGGTTGATGGAAACTGAACAGAAGCCCATCATATATATGTGTGCATTTGTGTGTGCACGTGTTTGCATTTATCTCCTTGAAGTCTTCATTGTTGACATCACTTGGCTACCAGTGATCGTTTGTTTACGTCCTGTGTAAAACAATAGGCCAGCAGATTAGCAGTTCGATGATTGAAGATCCATGGAAAAACAACTACTTTACTTAAAAATACATAAGGGTTGATGACAACAGGAAGGGCATCTGGCTGTAGAATGCTACTCCAAAAACAAAACTTGTCCAACCAAAGTTACACATTGATGTCCACAGCTACCATACTTTCCAGCATGGAAAAACAATGATGATGAATACTGCTTGAAAGTTTTCCTACACAAAAGGATCTTTTAAGTTCTTTACCTTCCTTATCCTACTTGTCTTATGCTTCTGAGTCTTTCTTACCCTTAACCTAAAGTTGTTAACCACTTATCTATGCTGACAAGTAAATTCCTCACCAAGGGGAGATTTGTTCACCGAAGGTGAAGTTGGTGTGTGGAGGGCTGGGGAGTTAGGGCGAGGTGGAGTGGGTACATTCATTGGAGTCGTGGGGGGTTGGTGTGATGGGCGAGTCATGGATGATAGTAGAAGGGCGAGGAGAGGCCGTGGTGAGAAGTGTGATTATGATGGTGGGCCCTTATGGCCTAGGTGGGCGGGTCTTTTCCAGCACTGCATGACTCCACAGATCACGGTCCTGTGTCATCGCTTCTGTGAGGCCTAGCGTTCTAAGGTCAGTCTTCACCACTTCATATATATATGTATGTATATGTATATATATATATATATATGTATATGTATATATATATGTGTGTATATATATATGTATATATATGTGTGTATATATATATATGTACATATATATGTGTGTATATATATATATGTATATATATATGTGTATATATATATGTGTGTATGTATGCGCATGCATTTATATGTATGCATGTATATATATATCATTTGCTTTTTGTGAGTGGTGAGTGTTTAATAGTATGTATACGTTTGTGTGTTTTTATGAATATATGTCTATATAACACTCTACTTTTCAATAGCATACATAACTTATTTTTTTATATTCAGATTGCAATGCTATTGTTTTGAGTTTTATTTTAAGGAATTTTCACTCTTAAGAGATTATCTGAAGACAGAAAAAATGCATTAGTAAGATTTCTGATTTCATTTAGTTCAGATGTATTTGGCAGTAAGTTTATCATTGTAATTGTGTTTTGTTTTCCATGTGTGTTGAGAGTTTGAACACGTCTGTTACATAACATGAACATATCAATTTTTCCCTGGATCTATTTATTCCCAGGATAGTAATTATCTGTTTTTGACTAGAGAATAATAGTTTATATGCAGAAAGCAATAATGACGATGATGATAATAATAATAATAATAATAATGATGATGACGATTATGATAATTCTTTCCTTTTATTTACCTTCAGGGCCTTTTCATACATACAATACAACGTATACAAAAGTGTCACAAAACCATGTGGGATTGAAACAAAACAAAGTTTCATAAAATCGAGCAGAGAGGCAAAGTCATTACACAATATATTGAGACATTTAAATTCTTTTTTATTAAATCATCAAAGCAACAACATTGGTATAAGGGAACTTAGCTTACTTAATATCTTATCCCCCCCCCCATTCAGTGTTTGCACATATTCCCTTAGACAGATATTGTTCTTTTTTTTTGTTTATGGAATTACTCAAGATCTTTAGAGACCATATTCTCTTACTCGAGACCATCTCTCTTAATGATATTCTCTCTTGATCTGAAGACACTTTATTGGTCTCTGAAAACTGTACAATCTTTAGAATTTATATTTGTTAATCTATACATACTGACAAACTTCTGATGTAGAGAATACAGGTGATACCCTTCCTTCTCTGACTAAGCCATCAAAAAGGTAGAGTGACACAGTATTTAGTTACTTCCCTGTATCTTTTGAGTTTGAATTCTGCTGGGATCAGTCTTGTCTTTTATCCTTCTGAGGGTTGATAAAATAAGTACCAGCCATGTACTGTGGCTTGATTCAATCGACTATACACCTTCCCCTAAATTTGTGACCTTATGATAAAGTTAAAAATCTTTATAATCCTTCAAGCCCTAAGACTTATTTGGCACTATTAGTTTTTAGGTGATCAGGGATTTTAAGGGCGAGGAGTTTGTAATGAAGGATTTTAATGGAGTGGAGTAACAAATGGTGCAATCTGGATCAAATGCCTTTTATATCTAGTTTTTCTTCTTCTCCGTACAAGAGCTGTGTATATTAGAAAATTGGGAATGGAATTTGTGGTGTTCATGTCTTTCCAGAAGCCATCAACAGTGGTTTTATTTGTAAATTCAAACCATATTTTAAATGTAGTTTGCTGTCAGCTTATCTCCTGCTCTATGGTGCTAACCAGAATATTGGCTATATTTTCACTAGGTACAATGATAAGGGTAACAGAAATGCTGTGATGCTCATTCTTTTCCAAAGGGTATTAGAGGTATAAGTGAAAGGTTTCAATAAAGAATTGAACCTAGATTGTTCTAAGATTAATTAATAAGAAAAACCAAAAAGCAAAAATTAAAAATAAAAAAAGAATAAAGATAGAGATGGTTGTTTAGCCCCAGGTCAACTCTGATCAAGCAGACCTATAATTAAAGGCATTCCAGTACTGACCATCCTGTCTTTTTCCTAGGCACAAGTGCACTCGGGACCACATTATCCAATGTGTTCATTTTTAAGATGGTAGAGTGTGATTTGAGGGAGATTTGCTAATATTTCTACTAGTTTGCTCAGCCACATGGAGGCTTTCTCCTTGCCTTGCTATGGTTGTCCATGACCATCCTGTCTTCTTTTCCAGGCACTGTGTACCCCAGACTACATGATACAATGTATCCTTTTCTAAGACAGTAAGATGTGATTTGACTGCTATTTCTAGTCAGGCGAGTGACCACATACAGGCTCCCTTATTGGCTCAATATAGGGATGGTAAGGAGAGACAGTGGAGGAAAGCTGGAAGGCATGTGTGTGTGTGATATTTTTTTGAACGCTGGGCCATAGCCGATACCACAGCAGAACTCACCCCTTAGCTAATCAACGTCTATGGTCGCCAGGTCTATAGATTTTAGCAGGAACTTGGTGATCCTGGCCATTGACCTTAGGGAGATTCCTCCGCCTAGCATTGTGTGAGTATCACTGTTGGTCGATGGAAGACTCTTTCACTGAGACTGCACATCCACCATGCTGCTTCCCATGGTTTCACCTGTAACCCTAGGCTGAGTAGCTGCTGGGTACTATGCCTTGGCAAAAGGCAGCTAGTGTTTGCTCAAGGAGGACTTATTTTCTTATTCACTACTAATCCATATATCTAGAGTTTGTTCCCCTATCTGCCACCTGGGGACCCGCCAGGTTGGAGTTTTCGCTCATCCTCCCTGTCATACAATCACTGATGCCATTAAAGGGAGACACATGCATTTTGCTGGGCATTGGTGGAGAGCTAAGCAAGAACTCATTGGTGATACCCTTCTATGGACACCCAAACACAGATATACTCGGGTTGGTCGTCCAGCAAAAACATTCATTGACCAGCTATGCGGGATCGTGATGGGTGGTATGATCGAGTCAGGCAAATCTGATCAACCTCAACCAGATGATTTCTGATTATTTTTAACAGGGACTTTGCAAATTGAAAAGTAAATTTTGTAGGATTGGAAAGAGGGGTAGGTGGGGTGGGGGTGAACTAAAAGCAAGAACAATGGTTGAATGACAAAACAAGTTATTAAAAATAACAACATTTGATTTAATTATTTATTTATTGATTTGTTATATATATATTTTTTTTTCATAGCAGAATTTGGAAAGGGACAAAAAGTTTCATAAATCATAATTCTTCAACACAATTTCAGAACTCTCTAGATTTCTTTCTTTCTTTTGTATTTTTTCTTAAGAATTAGTTTTAATGCATCATTATAATGATTATCAATTATATAATCATTATCAATTTTATTATTCAAAGAGCTTGAAACAAAAAAGTGTTGTTCTGATTCTGAAGAATACAAAATGGTACAATAATAGTATAAATGAAAAAATACAATTTAAAATTGAAAAAAAAAAAATAATAAAATCCATTTTTCAGGGACATAGTTGCATAATTAGGCCAAAGATATTCTGTAATTATATACAGTAGCACTGACAGGCAAAGAAGGACAAAAAAGAAGTTAAAAAAATTATGTTTTAAAAAATGTCACCCCTCCCTTTCCACTAACATAATCCTCAGGCAGGGGTGTAGGAAGATGTAGTGTTGGGAAGTAAATTGGCAGGCCATGGCCCCACTTGTTCCGTCTATGATTCACAACATTGCGTTGCCATGCTTTTACCATTATAGGTTGATTTGAATTGCTCTGGAATGAAAAACTCCGTCTAAAAAAAGCAAAAAAAGAAAAACAATTAAATTAAATGTAAAAAAAAATGCGTAAAATTGTAAATTGACACAAAACACCTACTTTAAAACTTTCACTCCATAATCCTGACAAGTAAATATGTTGATGCTTTCATATGAAATAAAAAAGGTTATTTGGTAGGTGTTTTCTTACTACCAAAAGGTCATGTGCCAACAAGATGGCTACAGCTGGCTTGCCTAAGCAATAGCCAAGCCAATAGGGTTACCAGGCAACCAGCTCTAAGGTTGACATTGTTTATGATCTTTACAGGGCTTTCTAGTTGGCTGGTGAGATTGGTGCGGTTGATGTTCTATCTGGCTTAAATCAGTAAGCCAGTGGCTGCAGTAAAAACATAGGTGGGAAAGAAATTCCAGAGAGTTGTAGTTTCTTTCACTATCACTGCATTGTGTCCATGTCTAAGACAACAGTTCTTAATGATCAAGTTCACTTTTAAGTTGTTCTTGATGTTTAGCCCCACGTCAACCCTGATTGAGTAGACCTATGATCAAAGGTATTCCAGACATAGCCATCCAATTTTTTTGGAGGTATCTAGAATTACCTTATCTAATGTGTCCTTCCCTTTTTTAAGATGGTAAGGTGTGATTTGAGGGAGATTTGACTATTATTTCTATCAGGCCAAGCGATCACATAGAGGCTCTCTTGTTTTGCTCATCCACTTTTAAGTAGGTAGAGCAGGTGGCATAATTCACCACAGTAAGAAATTGGCTTGCATAGTGTGTTAAACAATTCCTGTGGCTATGACCAGAAGAGAAGTTGGATATTACTGGTATCATCTGTTTGTATATCAGGACAGTAGGCATGACAATCAAAGAGGTTTGTTTAAGTTTGACTTTCTATGTCAGCTTCATTTGGTCAGTTTGAACGTTAACAGTCATAATGTAATCTCCACTTAAAGCCTCTACATTGTTGCTCAAACAGCAGCCAAATTTCTCTTAAATCACTCCCTATTGTCTTAAAAATAGATATCTAAAGACTACAGAACTGCCCGGGGCTAAGCAACAAGTAAATTACTCTCCTCAGCAGGTGAAATCAGTTAGTTGATCACTGTTCAAAAAGTGATTGAATACTCAAAACCTCTATGTTCTGTGTAAAGTAGATGGCAATAATATACAGGTGCATTAGTACTACACACTACATATACATCTCTACAATTACCAGCACAATCATTGCCACTACTACCTATTAGTACAGCATAGGCACCAAAACAAATGTGAAAGACATTACAATAGGGTAAACTTGATGGTGGTTTAAAAGAAAATGGCTTAATCTGTTTGGTACCAGCCCTCCTGAAACCAGCTCTGGTTCTATGATAAAAACCATTTGTTTTAAAGTATATATATTTAAATTTCAACTTTCCATTATAATTTTATGTAAGAACTTTTTGTTAAGTTATGTTTCAAACACCAACTTAACAAGAAAGTTAGTGTTTTTACTAAATCCTTCCAAATTCTTGATTATTTTCAAAATTAATTGAAAATCATAGGCATTAGAAATATGGTAACAAAAGGGTTATAAATAGTGCAGAATGTGTGAGGTAGATAACAACAATCTAGATGTAAATATAATAGTAGCATACTTGGAATATACATACTTGTTACACATGCACGCACATATACAGACACACATGAAACAGAAAGTTAAACAAACAAGCGCAATTAATTACGTACATAATCTCCATTGTCTTTTGGGACAAGAACATTAACTTCTGATGATTTAGCAGTGATGATCTCTGTCTGCAAGGAGTTGGAACTAAGGTATACCATGCAGCCATCCGTTTTCTCGATACTCACTGTTGGAACTTTGCCAGTTACCTGTGTGAATGAAAGAAGAAAAAAAGATGAATGAGATGAGAATGAACACCCTAGGTGATGTGACTGGGTTTAACTTCCAGAGGTTAGAAAATATTTTAGTCCTGAGTAGTTGTTAACTTTATATAAAATACAAATGTGCCCTACATTAGAGTACTGCTCATAAACATCATTGTCACACAAAAAATGCCATACACTAAAAAATACAACTACAAGAGAGATATCAGATAGTGAAAATAAACAAATTACAAACATAATCTCACCTGTGCTTGAACACTTGAACAGTTGATAAATTCAATGGAAGAGATGACATCATCAAAGACAATTCCACATTTTGTGCAGTTATCTGAAGAGAAATAGAGAAGGAAGGAGCTAATAAGATGAGAATTATGAGAGCAAATGAAATATCACCATTACCAACATAATCAGAGGGAACCTCCATCTAGTTGCTTGATCTATTTTAATTAGCAGCCAAATCTCCCTCAAATCACACCCTACTGTCTTTAAAAAGGACACATTAAATAATATAGTTCTAAATATGCCATCAAGATAGGATGGTCATGGCTGGAACATCTTTGATCATAGGCCTATGATCTGGGGTTAAATGACAACAATCATAATCATCATCACAAAAGCATCAGTATGTCTATTTGTTGTCTTGAGGTTGAAGTAGGTTTTATGGCTTATAGCATAGGGTTTTGTGTGATGAAAAGTATTGCCTGAATTGTTAGTACTCTACTGGATCTCATGACATAACTTACACCTCTTGTTTTTATGCATAGCACTTCCTTGCCCGAGTGCAGTATTGTTGAAGCAGCTATCTGTTATATTCTTGTGAGATTGGATAAGTTCAATTGTTGTGTAGAATCTAACAGTTCAGGATCTTGTCCTTTATGTGAGAGTGAGGAAGAGAGAGAAAGTGGTGTTGCTTAGCTAGCTTGGGAGTAGAACCATAATACTTTCTCTCTCTTCCTTACACTCAGATGAAGGGCAAGCACCTGAAATGTTAAATTCCACACTCCTCACAACAACTGAACTTAATCATCAGACTCTTCTATGAACTCTTCTATGAACTCTCCTATGGACCAACTGTTTCCGATGCAGACAATCACCAGTTTCCTTGGATTATGGATTTTTACTTTATGTTGCATTCTTGCATGACAGGATTTGATCTGGGTACTACATTGCATGCTACACCACACCACACAACACAACAGTTATTGAGCCAATGAGGGAGCCTCTATATGGTTGCTTGACTTGCTAGAATTAGCAGCCAAATCTCTCCCAAATCACACACTACCATTTTAAAAAAAGGACGGATACATTGGATTATGTGGCCCTAGACAATATGTCTAATTAAGAGCTTTGATCATAGGTCTGCTCAATCAGAGTTGACTTGTGGCTAAACAACAACAACAGCTATCCGTTTGTTGGGAACTATATTATCAAATACTTGTTCTCTTCTTTTATTCTTCAGCTGCTTTAATTTACATCATTATCATTGCTTATCTTCTTCATCTGTTGTCTTCTGCAGTCTTTCACATTCGGGGAGTTAGGCACAGTGACAAGGCAGACCTGTAAGAATCAGTTTATAGCATTTGTTGTGATCATTTGTTTGTGACATGTCCATCACCAGTGGAATATCAGTTCACAGAAGACTAAAATCTAGCTTCCTATCTCACTCTTTCTCACTGCCTCTCAGATTCTCTTTTTGCCATCTACTCTGCAGATAATTAAGTAGCATCAGGAGAGGTTAAGTGCATCCCTCAGAGCACAGACCAACAAATTAACACCACATCAGTTGAGAGGTCAGCATCTTATCGACACATGCTGATGATGATGAGTCTATCAGTGTGTGTGTGTGCAGAGATTAATCCACTTACCTACAACAATAGAGTTAATCTTGCCAGTGACCTTGGTGACTGTATTTTTACACTTGTACATATAAACAGTTTGCCTCATATTAGTGTCTGTGATCTGGATGTCAGGGTTGTTGGTTTGGTATTCCTGGAAGGAAAGAAAACAAATTAACAGGTAAGCCAGAAGGGGAAAGGGAAGCAGTGTTAAGCATACAACTCTCTCTCTTGTTCATATATATATATATATATATATGGCTGTGTGGTTAAGGAGTTCGCTTCACAA